>CAKAOH010028635.1:0-18473 GCA_916701665.1 Sebastiscus tertius | reverse complement strand
TTGTCATTTTCCCACAATCACTTGTTGGAAAATTGCTTTGGATTAAAAATCACTGCACTAAAAACACTTAAGGGACAATAAATAATAAAAAATAAATATTGATTCCTTTTTGCCACGTAGGTGTCATCAATAATGCATCCTCTCTTCCTACACATCCACTAATGCACAGCCGCGTTCCAGCACACACCAGCTGTCTGTCATCTCTCTCTCTCTCTCTCTCTCTCTGTATAATAAAACGCGCTGTTGTCGGGGCTTCTTTTTTTTTCAATGACATCACACCCAAGTGCAAGTTTCCAACATGGCGTCCAGCCGGGTGGCTGAGAGGAGGGAGGTCCAGGAGGAGCCGAGGAAACCTGCTGCTGCTGCTGCTGCCGCGACCGCAAAGCCTTTTGACTTGTGCCTCCACAAATACTCCCTGCTCATCATCATAGGACGGACCGCTCAGCTCAGACACACTGGACCCATCAGCGGGGACATTGAGCGAGGTACGTTTAAAGCCAACGCCTCTTTATTACAGCAGCTGATTGCTTTTTCTCTCTTCTGTACATTCAGATGAAAAAAAATAAAAATCAGACGCCTGCAAGTTCATCAGCTCGGATACAGCTACACACTGACCTCATTGCAGTGTTTGTGTCATTTTATTCTAAAGGATGGATGCGTCATCTGGCGGTGCTCCACCATCAGCATCACCTCAGCATCCCTCGGGGCGCATTAGAATTAAAAGCAGTCTGGAGCTGTGGTTTTGTCTTTAGCCTCAGTGTGTTGTTATGTAAGGAGAAGCTTTTGGAGGAAATGTATAGCCACTTGTAAATGTAAATGATGTACCATTAACCTTTGTGTTGCACATACAGCAGAGACTGCATGGCTGTAGACATGCAGGCATATACAGTCTGTTTTTACTGTGTGAGTACAGCTATAAGGTGCATGAACTCAGACAAATTATGTAAAACACTGCATAAAGGCTGTGGATAGATAAGGGAACATGAAGGGAAACACGAGGACAGATGCAGAGAGTGACAGATATACAGATAAATTATAAGGCCTATCAACATGTCATCACTGTCCGGTGAAAACCACATAGGCCTATCTCCTAAATATGAACTGTTTTCAGCTGTGCATCATTTTTTCAATGTGTTTTTAAATGGTTTATTTATCTAAAGAGTAGAATAGAGTTTCTTCTTTCTCATCTGTCCTCACTGGCCACTTTATCACACCTTGACACTTATAATGCAACTGCTCTGCCATGAAAGCCTCTGAGTTTTCAGTCTTTGTTGACACTGCCAGTAAGGTGATATGTTTCTTATTATTATTGTTTATTTAGTGGTATAGTACTAAAATATATTCACCCAACTCTCCTCAGTGTATCGTTATGTAAGGAGAAGCTTTTCGAGGAAATGTTGCAGGGCGGATATTCAGTATAGCCACTTGTAAATGATGTGCCATTAACCTTTGTGTGTGCACATACAGCAGAGACTGCATGGCTGTAGACATGCAGGCATATACAGTCTGTTTTACTGTGTGAGTACAGCTATAAGGTGCATCACAAGGTGCATACAGATATATACATATAATATAATACATACATATTATAATACATATATAATATGTATGTAACAGTTATTGTAACAATATTATGTAACAACATAATATAATACATACATATATAATACATATAATATATACATATAAGGTGCAGACAAATTATGTAAAACACTGCATAAAGGCTGTGGATAGATAAGGGAACATGAACGGAAACACGAGGACAGATGCAGAGAGTGACAGATATATAGATAAATTATAAGGCCCGTCAACATGTCATCACGGTCCAGTGAAAACCACATAGGCCTATCTCCTAAATATGAGCTGTTTTCAGCTGTGCATCATTTTTCCAATGTGTTTTTAAATGGTTTATTTATCTAAAGAGTAGAGTTTCTTATTTCTCATCTGTCCTCACTGGACACTTTATCACACCTTGACACTTACAATGCAACTGCTCTGCCATGAAAGCCTCTGAGTTTTCAGTCTTTGTTGACGCTGCCAGTAAGGTGATATGTTTCTTATTATTGTTTATTTAGTGGTACATTTGTACTAAGATATATTCCCCTTTCCATTTTCCTTAAACAAACAGTTTTAGCTTCCACACATTGAAAAGAAAGAACCATATATTTGAATTTTGACGTAATTTTGACTAATGGCTATAGTATTACTGGTCTCTAGTACACTTAAAGTCCAGTAAATACTCCAGTCCATTTAGGCGTTAACACATGATTTGCTGCTAATGACCCTATCATAAATTAGAAAAAATAATTTACTGATTTAAAATGTCCTAAGTGAGTTATTTCAGTGTAATCAAAGATGCTTTTTTAGTGATCAAATTCTATTGGTTTTAAAGATATGCATTGGAAATAAAATGAAATAATTCAAAACAAAACATTAAATGAGAAAATACAAAAAATAAATAAATAAATGGACAGGCAAAGTATTTATTGGTATACTTCAAAATGTACTATTTGTAAAATTAGTAATACTTACAATAATCAAATTTGTACATTATAACTTCCACTTTTCTGATTTGTTTTGTGAATATTTGGACACTTGTGTGATATGTTTTTGGCAGAGTAAAACTAATTGTTGCTCCTTGCTGTGACCATGTGTCTTTATGTCTCCAGGTATTCGCTCATGGGATGTTGACTTAAAATCCTGTAACCTGAACCTCTATCTCCAAGAATTTCTCTCCCATCACACGGCGTCTTTCAAGGGTGCAGGTAAGTAACAGTGTGTTCATGTGATGCTTTATGGCACAGAAACTCCCGTCCCCATGGTAACCCGACAGTTCGGCTGGTCTGGGGTCAACAAGGAAGGAAGGAAGGAAGGAAAGTGTAGGAGCAGTCGAGTGATTGTTAAACATGGGTGGGCCCTTTCGACATAAAACAATAGAGACCTTCAACTGAGCTGTGCCACCTCTCTTTCTGTGTACAGTCTTTTAGTGTACAGAGCCAAGAACAACCAGGGCAAATGGGGGAAAAGGCCAAACAAACATCAGAGTCAGACAGTCGTGTTACAGCCGAGCTGTGAAGTGATGAACACAGACAGGAACGGACACATCTCTTTCTAGGGAGGACAAAATGGCAGCCAGAAAGGTTGCCTGTATGCAGTAATGAATTATCTTTTAATAATGTCAGAGCTTACATGGTATTTTCCAATTGAGGGATTTGACATTTTGAAAGTGACCTTACGCTGTAAATATAGTTAGAACAATCAGCTTGTTAGATTAGCTTAGCATAAAGACTGGAAGCAGGGGGGAACAGCTAGCCTGGCTCTGTCAACAGGTCATAAAGTCCGCTGGACAGCACCCCTAAATTTCATGAATTAACACGTTATATCTTTTTTAAAAGACTGAAGTGTTAAAGGTCCCATATTATTAAAAAGTGAGATTTTCATGTCTTTTATATTATAAAGCAGGTTTAAGTGCTTTATAAATACTGTTAAACTATCAAAACGCTCAATATACGGAGAAATACACACAGCCCGTAGTCAGAAATTGTGCATTTGAAACAAGCTGTTAGGATTTCTGTCCATTTGTGATGTCACAAATATACAATATTTAGACCATCACACGGTTTTAAATATAAACATTCTTAATCCGTCCCAGTTTATTTCCTGTTGCAGTGTATGTAAATAACATCAGCTGACAGGAAGTAAACATGGACCCAAGCTGTTGCCGTGCAGGATTCGTTGGCATCTAGTGGTGTGGTTGCAGATTGCAACCCCTCCGCTCCCTCCTCCCTTTCTAAGACTGCGGTAACGTGAGCTGCTGAGTGCAAAACCGTGGTAACGCTGTTCGTCTCACTCAGAGGCCATCCTTACCATAATAAAATAACTTTAGAAGCAATGGAAGTCTGACGGCAGTTGGCGGTACCACGGTTTTGAACTCTGCAGCTCAAGTTACTGCAGTGTCGTTGAACTACTGTATGGTAGCCTTCAGGTAACGTAAAAATGTAAAAAGGCCAGTAACAAAGACTGCAGTGCAGAGAGGATTTTATTTTCTATATTGGGAGAAGATTGGGGGGAAATTGCCAAAAAAAATACTTTGGTTTTATATTCATATTCTCAGATAAGAGGATATCTACTACTGTACTTGTTAGTAAAATTTGGTCACGAAATAGTGCAATATCAATTTTGGTAGCTTTAATATTTAAAAGGACCAGTGTGTTGGATTTAGCGTCATCTAGTGGTGAGATTGCAACTGAGTGCCCCTCCCCCTCAAGCCTTCCTTTCCAAGCGTGCCGGAGAACTACGGTGGCCTTTAGGTAATGTGAAACCACGAAAGGCTCTCTCTAGAGCCGGTGTTTGGTTTGTCCGTTCTGGGCTTCTGTAGAAACATGGCAGAGCAATATTGTGGACTCCGTGAAGAGGACCCGCTCCCTATGTAGATATGAATAAATCGCTCATCCTATAGCGATTCTTAGTTTCAAGTGATTTTACACTAATAAAAAACAGTCATGAATATTATATTTATTTCTGCTAATAGATCCCCTGACATGTTACACACTGGTCCTTTAAAGACGAAGAAACGTTTGTTCTTATTTGGGGTCATTATGTTCCAGTTGGCTGCCTCTGTATCCTCTAACACTGATCCAGTTCCCCTCAGACTGGATATTCGCTGCAGACTGAGTTAACTTGGCATCTCATTCTCGGACAGTCCCTCTGACTCAGCTGTTCCACTCTTCTTCCTTCCTCTTTTTTCGCTGAGGGAGTCAATCACCCGCCCAGTTATCCCAGTTCACTTTCTCATCGACTTCTTCCCCTCTGGCCTCTCACTCCCCGCTCACACCCGTCGGCTTGTTTCCAGACTCCCTCAGCTATACGACTTTCCCCAGGTCTTGTTTGCTTCCCCTTGGCTGTCTGTCCTTCTCTTTCTAGTCTTTGTGTTTTCTCTCTGCGTCCTCAGGGCAGAAGTGTCTGCGCCACAGTACCAGAGTGTTGGACACTCAGGTGCTGATCAGTCCATCTCAGGAACAGGTTCACTCAGAGGTGAGGGGATAAATCCTGGTTCCTTCGCAGATGCTTGGAAGTTCTTGGAAGATAGTTAGCCAGCTGTTATCATAACGCAGTCTGATTGTGATTTATTGTTAGCAGTTTTTAATGATAAAAATCAATTAAAATTATAATCTTTTTTAAAATGAGACCTGAAACAAAGCAGGGAACATTATTTGAGAATCATTATTTTGTAGTTCTTTCTATTTTGATTCAGTTCATACAGGAATTTGACAATCTATTATCTATATACACTGAATTATTCTCATATGATTATAACGAGGGCCACAGCTAATATTTATTTTTCATTATCGATTATTTACCTGATTAATATATTATTTGTTTTGTCTACGAACATTACAGAAAAATTAAAAATTACCTGTCACAATTTCCCAGAGCCTAAGCTCTCCAAACCCCAAAGATATTTAATTTACAATAATATAAAGAAAATGGTCAGATGTAAGCAGCTAAACAGTATTTTTGCTTGAAGTGACTCAAATGTGATACATAAATTATCAAATTACTTTTATGCTTTTGGAGCTCAAAAAGCCTGTTATGGATTAGTCTTTGATTTTTCTCACTCTCTTTACTTTATATATTTTCCTTCTCTGAGCCTTTCTTTTACTTTTGATTTTGGGGGAATAAATTGACATTCAGGGTTGGAAATTAACTTTTTTTGTCCACCTGCCACTGTGGCTGGTGGCTCAATAGATTACCATTGTCTTTTTTGGCTGGTGAGTGATGCAAATCAAGCATCCACTTGCATATTTTACCAGCATTTGGCTGGTAGCTGGTGTTAATTTCCAACCCTTGGTGACATTGCAAAATAAAAATAAATCTTACCATCTCTGTTCTGTTCCGACCAGGTGTTTGCTCTGCTGTCCAGGGAATCGGCCCATAAGCTGTTGATCTTGGCCGGCCAGAGCGCGGAGGAAAGTGGCGACCTGCTGTTTCACAGAGGACTGTTCTCACCACACCAACTGAAACAAATACTAACAGAGCAGGTACGACAAAGTCTCTTTAATTCTCTGCCGATAAATGTTCAGACTTCAGCTGCTCAGTAGACACATGCAACCTTGAACACACATGTAGGCTTATATTAAAGCTGCAATTAACTATTACTTTAATCATGGATGAATCTGCTTAGGGCTGTTTGATATGGCCAAAATCTTCTATCCCTTTATCGATCATTTCATATCTCAGTAGCGATAAATATCACAATATGGCATGTTATCTGATAATTCAATAAATAAATAGTCTATATGAAATAAGCACATGGTAAAGTTATTTTTTTGTATACCTTGTGTGAATTAAATATTTGACAAATTAAAAGTAATGAGTATTTACTGATTTTAGTAACTTGAGTGCAAAATGAAGATAACAGGTAAGTGAAATTATAGAGAAAAAAATAATAAATACAGGCCAAGCCTATATCATGATAGAAACAAATATATATGATAGACATTTTTATATAATTTTGATGATATGTATCATCATATTGCCCAGCCAGAAAACAGAAAAATGCCCATCACAATTTCCCAGAGAGATGTGACATCTTCAAATTGCTCATTTTATCTGACCAACCCCCCCAAAAAACAAAGATGTTCAATTTACAATAGCAGCAAATCATCACTAGAACCAATAAATGTTTGGCAATGTAGCTTAAAAAATGACCTAAACGATCAATTGATTGTCGACATTGTTCCCAATTTATTTTCTATCAATCTACTTATCGCCAAATTGTTACAGCTGTAAGTTTTAGTTTATTTTACTGCTAAACTCATACATCATCATCAGCTTCTGCTTTAAATGTAAACAGAAATGTTAAATGTTAAATGTGAAATGTTTGTTAAAATTGTATTAAGTCATTGTTTGTTCCTGTACTCTAAAGTATCTAAAAGGCTGTTTTTAGTTCATAGATGAAGGAGAGAGCTCTGCCTCCTCCTCCAAACTCAGTCTGACCCTCAGCTGTCCCAACATCGGCCATTGGAGGAAGACTCTCTTGGAGAACCGGCCTCTGCAGGGTCCTTTAACGCTGCACATCAATCCCCCAGAGGTGCTGCCCGTCATGGAGGCCCTGGGGGAATTCACCTCCCTCATCTCTGGTACCCTCTCCCCTCCGTCTCCCTTCGACCTCCTGCCTCCTCCCACCACCGTGGGGTTTCTGAAGCTGTCACGACCCTGCTGCTACGTGTTCCCCGCCGGCCGCGGTGACTGTGCCTTTTTTGCCGTCAACGGGTTCACGGTGCTGGTGGACGGCGGCTCGGACTCTCAGGCCTGTTTCTGGAAGCTGGTCCGCCACCTCGACAGAGTTGATGCGGTTTTGTTGACGCACATCGGGACAGAGAACCTCCCTGGGGTCAACGTCTTCCTCGAGAGGAAGGTGGCTGAGCTGGAGCTGAGCTCTGATATCAAAGGTAAGAAGTCAAATCCATTTTATTCATACAGCCCAAAATCACAAATTGGGGCTTTACAATCTGTTCAGCATATGTCACCCTCATTAGACCCTTGGTTTGGATGAGGAAAAATGGTTGAAAACTCAGGAAGAGCAACAGAGGAGGGATGTTGCTTTTCTTCCTGCAGGACGATGATATAATGAGGAACTGTTGATGGGAGATCAAGATTTCTCTGTAGTCCTCTTTATCCGTTTCATGTTGAAATGTCCTTTTTGTTTCTGTGTCTTAATATTTTTTCATCTGAACAGAGGACTCGTCTAAGAGGACCATCTCCCCAGAGCTCGGAGTCGTGTTTTTTAACGCTCCCAGCAGGCTGCAGGTGGAGGAACAGCCTTGTGAGTGATGCATTAAAACCTACTGTACTCATTTCTAATGGGATTGGTTGCTATAAAGTTAAAGCCTGGACACTATTTTCCCATGTTTTTGTGTCTAAGTGACTAATGGGGACAACTATTCTGTATTTCAGAGGTTGTAGCGGGTTCAGTTTTATAGCTAAAGTGAAGATACTGGTATCATATAAAACTAAAAAAACTAAGGAATCCATTGGTCCCAACCATGTCATGCCAACTTGTCAGGAAGAATGCTAAATAACGCTCCAAAGCTAGCTAGATTTTGACGAGGAAAAACTTTTCAAAGGGGCCCCTTGACCTCTGAACTCCAGATATGTGAATGAAAACGGGTTCTATGGGTACCCACGAGTCTCCCCTTTACAGACATATATGTCTCGGATGCAGTGACCCAAAATGGAGCAGTTTTTGAAACGAAAAAGTGATGTTGGAGACAACCCTGCACCAGTAAACGCTCCAAAGCGTGCGGTGAGGAAATATGGCCCTGAATACTTTGGATTTATAATGGCATGCAATGATGGGTGAGGGTAAGCTGAATATTTATGTGGGTCATTACAGCTGACGGTGGCATTACACATATTTATAGCCCAGTTTGTCATTTATTTGAGAAGGTGGTCATCGGAAATTTTAACAATCAGATGTGGGCCTTAAGTTATGAAAGGTTGAGAACCCCTGAGATAAACACAAAAACATGGGTTTAGGTTGAAAAATACCAAAGTTAGCCTTTAATTATCCTCCTTTTCATGTCAGGTTTGGACAATGTACTGAAGAGCACGCACCAGGCAGCCCTAACCCTACAGCTGTTGAAGAAGTTAGACATCAGACCACATCCATTGTTTCGCCCGCAAGGGGTCCCCATTGAGCCGCTAACCCTGTTCCAGAAGATGGGAGTGGGACAGTTGGATTTATACATCCTCAACCCCGGCAAAAACAGCCAGGAGTACCAGACATTCATGCAAAATTGGCCTGACGCCGTGTCATCAGCATCCAAATCCCAAACTCTCCCTCTCACCGCCCTGGCCTCAGTGTCTGCCCTGCTCGTGTGGCACCCAGCGTGCCCCCAGGAGAAGGTGGTCAGGGTGCTGTTCCCTGGTATCACCCCACAGGCAAAGCTGCTGCAGGGGCTGGAGAAGCTGAAGGGGCTGGCCTTCCTCCAGAAACCCACGGTGACCACCGGGGATATGGAGAGGCTAGGGGAGGACGGAAAGACCATGAGGACAGAGAGCCAGGACAGCGGCAGGTCACAAGGGAAGGAGTCAATGCCCAAACACGGAAAAGAGCGGGGAGTTAAAGAAGAGGGACTGGTAAGGGAAAAGGGAAAAGTATTAAATGGAGTCGCTACAAGAGATGCTGATAAAACCAGAATCAAAGAGACGGGTGTAAAGCAAAAAGGAGCAACGTCAGAGAAGAGTAACTCAAAGAAAGGAGGAGGGAAGGATGGGAAAAAGGAGGAGAAGCCGGGAAATAAAGAGGAGAACGGTGTTACGAGGAACGATCAAGGGAAAAAGGATGTTCTCCCTTACAAACCAAAGAACGAAAATAAAATCAAGCTCAAAAAGGAAGCAAAAAATGACTCTAAAACAGGGGTGAAGAAAACAAGAAAACCATCAGGAAAGGAGGCAAATAATGGCAAGAAGTGTGAACTGTCAACAAAACCCGACACTGGGATTGTGTTCCCAGAGCCAGGGGGTCTTGATACAAAGCAGGAGAATCAAAAACCAGACAAAGAGTCTGAAGAGAACCCCTGTGGCTCCAAAATGTCTACCCCTGAGGATATGACAGCCGATTTTCTCAGGCTCCGGGAGGAAACTGAAAGAGGAGAGACGCAGGTGGAAACAGCAGATAAAGCAAAGCAGAAAAGCAGCGAGTCAGGAAATGAAAAGAGCCTTGGAGGTATGAGCAAAGAGACGAGCAGTGAAGCTGATGATACACTAGGGGAAGAAGCTGCAGGGATAATGGGAGGAAAGTGTGGGGATAATGGAGCGAAAGCTGATGTAGACCTGCAGAAAGCGCCTGTGGACCAGCCTGGAAATGCTGCCAAACCAGCAAAGGTTGTAGGATTTCCATCTCCCCTGAACAAGGCGCCAAAGAACGAGAACGCAGTCCAGATGGACTTAACCCCGACTGAATACACTCTCCTGGACGGGGCTTTGAGAAACAGCCCTCCCTCGCGATCATCTCCAGAGGCCCCGGTCAGCGCTGACGAGCAGACCGTAGAGCCCGCCACCCCTGATTCACGGCCCAACAGTGCAGGCCACACTCCTTACTGTCTGTCCCCAGATGATGTGTGGTGCAATAAAGCCACTCTCAGCAGGTTACAGGCCCAGATGGGTAACTTAGAGTCAGCTGATGTCAATGGATCATCCAAGCAAAGTGACGGGCAGCCCAAAAGCAACCCAGAGAGCTACACAACCCCCAGAGAGAGGCAGCTAAGCTTCCTTTCTTTGGGTTCATTTAAAGAGGGGCCGTCAGACCCCTCTCCATCTTTGGCTACCACCACCACCACCACTACGCACTCCATGCCAGCAGAGGTGAGCTCACCTCAGTCCACAGAGGTAGATGAATCCCTGTCCATGTCCCTGGAGCAAGGACCCACCACTGTAAGCCAGAGAGAGGGGGATGACAGCGTTCATAACTCCCACTCCAATGGGGGCCATTTTGCTGGGATGCCTTTACCGGTAAAGAAGCCTCCCAGATCTTCAGGGCAGGGTTCAGAGATGGGGCGGCCTCCAGCTCCTAATGCGCTTCATTTTGAGGTGTCGGCTCACGATGTGGATCTGTGTCTGGTTTCCCCCTGCGAGTTCAAGCATCTCAAACAGCCCGACTCCAGCTCAGGTGCGAGCGAGACCTCTAGAGGAGCTCCACATCATCACAGCGGCAACAACAACAACAACCCCAAGGACACGTCGCCCAGCGAGTCAAATGCCCCCGTCTGCACGGAGGAATGCCCGTCCACCACAGCAGATGGAGGTCTGGACTCGGATGAGGACGAGTCGTGTAGTGAGCCGTCCAACTCGCCCCACGATCTACGCTCCTGTCAGGCTCTGCCCCCGGACCCTCTACCAGCCCCTCTCAGAGACAGCCCGCCCCTGCCCCCACATCCTGATGCATCCATGCCCGTTCCTCAGTCTGACTTCAACGCTCACGGGAAGAAAGCTAAAGCGACTGGCATGCGAGGGAAAAAAAATCCAGTGGTGAGTTTGTCTTGTTAGCATAGAAGAAAAGGATGTCTGTGTGATTTGGTGCATGAGTTCATGCATATATTTAGATTACAGTTGACTGCAATCAAGTCTTAGGCTGCATTCACAGCAGATCTGGCGGTGCAGTTTGGGCTGCGCTGTGGCGGCTGCAGGGGGTGCCGGAAAAAAAGCCGCAGCAGCCTGCAGCGGAAAAGTAGAAATAGAATATTTTTCCAATCCAATTATTTTTGGAGAAACGCAACCTGACGTCACGCTGCAGTAACCGGCAATCCAGAGCAGTACAACCCAGCCATGAGGGAACAAAAGATGTTAATCGCCACAGTTAATGGGCCATTAAAGTGACTCTCCCACATCACTGCACAAACCTGCGTCAAATTAGTATAAACGCCTGATCTGGTGTGAATATAGCCTTATGGTACGTGTCCACATGGGCGTTTTTGGACGCCTCACTTCCCAGAATAGCACGCTTGATGGGTTGCCACTGGGCTCCTGGATTGGACGAACGCTTTCCCTCGTGGGCTGCTGCTCCCAGCTTTCATATTGGAACCAACATGGCGGCTCGTTTGGAAATTTGTTTTCTTATATTACGAAAATAGATCACAGAAATGTGTCTCTGAAAACATTCTAGGCGAGCAATAATCCATGCAGTTGTTAAATCTGTCTTCATTTTAGATCGACAACAGTTAGTTTAAAAGTTTTGCAGGAGTTTCCAGAGGCAGCAAGTCGTGCCATAAGGCAGCCGACGCTACCAGAATGCATTGCACGGCTGCTTATATAGACTATGAATGGGAAGCGTGGAAAGGACGAATCCTGTGGACACGTACCATTAGTATCCCTGTGCTATAAGGAATCATAAGAGTATAACACTGTGTCCTCTTTAAGTATTTAGTCCTGGTCACAGTTTGCATATTTTATAGTGAATTATTTTTAAAAGCTATTATGATTTTGTGGATACAATTATGTTTTTTTATTATTATGGCTTTTTACTTCCAGGTTATTGAGGCCTCCCAAAGATCAGGCTCAGGGAAAAGCAAGACAGGGAGCCAAAGTGGAGTCGCAAAGGGGAACGTCTCTTCTACTCGTACGCCTTCCTCCAGCACCCGCTCAGCACCAGCAAAACCCTCCCCCAATCCAGGTAGGAGGTGTAAAATGTCAATGACATTAGATACTGTAGATTGTAGACTTACCACTGAGTTCTACTGAAATGTCTATCATCAGTTTCTCCTCTCTCTCCCGTCACAGGCTCCAAGTCTACCTCTGTTGGTGACGTCAGCGTGTTCGTGGACCTGGCCTATATTCCCTCTGGAGCCTCCTCTTCGACTGTCAGTGTGGACTTCTTCAGATGCGTCCGCTCCTCCTGTTACATCATCAGCGGTGACAGTCAAGAGAAAGAAGAGCTAATGAGGCATACACTGGACGCACTACTGGATGCTAAGATGTCCTGGACTGACACTATGCAGGTAGAAACACACACACAATTAGATTCATGCACACTGAAACATATATATATATTTGATGTTGGAGGTTGACTTGATTTATTACCTCAGTAAACATTGTAAACATGAGTTTATGGTCTCAATCTCTAGTTTCAAGTCTTCTTCAATACAGCATGATGTTCATTTAGTAGATTATGGTCCCATTTAGAGTCAAATAGACCATAGAGCAGGGGATACTTTAGGGCGGGGCTACTTTGTGATTGACAGGTCGTTACCACAGCGTTGTCCGGTCTGGTAGCTGTCTGTGTTTTCGTCTTACAACTTTAACCCTTTCACAGTGTGATTTCAGTTCATGAAGGTTAATTATAACCTTTTTGGTTGCTTATAAATGTTTTGTTCAGCGTTCGACTGTACTTCGGTTGCACAACCTCTCAGGTCACTTCTGGTTGCAAAAAACCAAGATGGCGATGGCTAAAATGCCGAACTAGAGGCTTCAAAATGGTCACAGCCCGGCTCTCAGGGCCGTGACACAGTCCACAAACCAATGGCTGACGTCACAGTGACTACGTCCACTTCTTGTATACAGCCTATGGAGGATACGTCGCCCCATTAGCTTTTGATACTACTGCTAAGAGTCATGGGAGCTGTAGTTGTTGAATGCTAACAAAGTAGATATTTTATTTATCTTGGTTAAAATTAAGAGGTGCTCAAAGGTTTATTAGTTTAGCTTTTCAGAAAAAGAGCCACTGTTGCAAAATATGTGTACTGTAATCTACTGTATGTCTATACTGTAACAGAGCTTACCTGGAAGAGGTGTGACTTCAGCTCTCTCTATAGGACAGCTAATAGTCTGTTGACTGAAAGGATATTTGAGATGCTCTGATTTATTAGTGGTCCCCATACTTTTTTCTGTCATGCTCTACTTTGAAAGATAATTGTTTTCTTCTTTCGTGCTTGACATGTTGTTTTGTTTTCTGAGTAAAGTTTGCTCACCAGAATGTTCAGGCAATCAGATGCTGGTCCAGGTTAAGTTTTCAGTTCAGGTAACAGAAGCTCAAAAGCAAAAACACAAGTCAAGAAAGCAGCATTGCAACTTTGAAAAAACTGGCAAGCAGTGAGTAAAAAATGGCTGATATCTGTAGGGGCTGATGAGCAGGTGGGCGGGGAAGGTCAGGTGACTGTGACTGGATGGAAAGGGGTTATTGCAGGGCAGGAGGGAGTGGCTGGATGTGGGTGAGTGAGGTGACTGGGACGGGAGAAAAAGTCTGAGTCCATCTGGTGGACAGGAAGAGAATGGAAATTAAATGGTCAGAGAGGCAGAGTGTGACAATAGATCCTCCTCTGACAGTGTAAAAGTGATCATACAGGAGAAATGGTGGATAAAGAACATATGCAGAAACTGATTTCAACTAATTAAACTGAATTCAGTGCCTAACATTTTGTATTAGATTAATAATGTGGGATAATGTGATTAAGTGTCTCGGGGTCTTGTTCATGACTGAGGGTAAAATGGAGCGTGAGATGGTGGTTTGGCGCCAGCAGTGATGCGGGCGTTGTACCTTTGTGGTGAAGAGTGAACGGAGCCAGAAGGCAAAGCTCTCGATTTACCAGTCTATCTCTGTTCCTACCCTCACCCATGAGCTTTGGGTAGTGGCTGAAAGAGTGAGATCACAGATACAAGCGGCCGGATAAGGGGATGTAAATGAATGGATGGATAGACGTGATCAACCTGTTTTTTATGGCACAATGTCTTTATGGTGCTTCTGATGCCTTTACCACAACTGAATGACACCACAACCACCAGCAGTATTTACTAACAGGGCTGTTTCCATTTCACATACAGTAACGATGTAAAACTGACTACATGGTTCTCCAAATTGGTGAATTAAGTTACTTTTTAAGTACTTTTTGGCAGTGGAAAAACGGCAAACGTGTGCAAATCCAAAGTTAATGAATTGAAGACTGTAGCCACGGATACTGACGAACGACTGAAAGTGCAACTCAGCAGATAACTTCCCTCCTTTTTATCTGCCTATCCCCAGGTGACGGTGATCCCTACCTTCGAGTCGGTGCCGATGCAGGAGTGGTACCAGCAGACCCAGGAAAGACAGAAGGAGCTGGGCATCACCGTGCTGGGATCCAACAGCACCGTCGCCATGCAGGACGAGACCTTTCCCGCCTGCAAGATAGAGTTTTGAGGAGTTGGGGATGCAGCGATGGAGGGTGAATATGAGCTGAAGGATGAAAATGTGTGTGTGACGGGGACAGAAATTTTAAATTTAAAAACAGCGATTATGGGGAAATAAAGAGAATATATGGCCCCTTTCTGCACGAACACAACTGACATGGGACTTTCACCCAATCCCCTCCTGGTTAATCACTTCTTTGTGGGCTACTTTTGCACCAAAAAGCCCTTATTTCTCTTTATCCAAGGAGAATACACATTCCTGTGCATGATTTCTTTAGAGAGGAGAGGAGCTCACACTGGCTGCAAGAGAAGCATGTCGGGCTGCAAACATGTGGAGCCACATGAAAGCTGATGTTGTAGTTTAGTCAATATAGTTAAGGGTTAAAGGCACTTTGTGTAGGCTTGTTTTCTTAATGCATTCAGCACTGAAGTGTGATAGTAGTGTGTGCTACGTTTAAGGGCCCATTTTGCTGCTTTAATGCAACATTTATCAGTCGACGTTCAACGACTACAGATGCTCCCAAATGGCAAGAGTTGTGGTCGCATTGAATTTCTTTTCCTAAAATGATATTCGTCTGATTAGCACAGAAGATGTCTATATCGTAAAAAGAGAGTCTTACATTGTACCTTTAATGAAGTGGTGTTCACAGTGTGTGGTCAGGTGTTTGTTGTGAGCACTGTAAGCAGACATGAGGTGAGCTGTGCTGTGTGTCGTACCTGCTTTTTAAAAAGTATCGCGCCGCCGTGGCTTCACTGTTGACCTCCAGATCTCCGCCGAGCAAACCAGATTTAACGTATCTGATGTTGAGTCATAATCTGAGATTACTGAATCTGCAAAAAAAACTAATCTGTCAGAAGGGATTAGAGTACCAGATTAAATTTAACAGCATTACAGCAATTATCTTATTGAGAAAAAAAATGGGACTCTAGTTGTAATCCATTAGAAGTGCTTAAAATCAGACTAATCAGGAATCAAATAGCAAATGCTTTTGTAAAAATAGATGTTCACAACGTTAAAAGTGATGACATGTATTTTGATTGTGGATATGATCATATTGTAGACAAATATTTTGCACAGCATAAAATCTCAAGTTTAGTCATGGTGAGTGTAATAACAGCTTTTCCAAGTTGTACTCTGTAAATACAAATAAATTAGATTGTATTTATATTCCGAACAAAATAATCCTGTTACAGAAACTGAAATTACTGAATTGCTGTAATTAAATCGACAACAGTACGCACAAACGCTTTTTTTTTATGGGTGCCTAATTTCCTAGAAACTTTTCTGGTATTAAGAGTATAATTTGGTAATAGTTATTGATTAATCCAATTAATTCCCCGCTTACCGCATCATACAACTTTGACTTATATAAAGACTACATTTTCCAAAAATAAATGACAAATGAATGAATATTTAGTTCTTTCAAGGACATTCTTCTAGAAATATACAACTGCTTTTTAGGACTGCAACTAACCATTCTTTTCATTAATCTGTTTTATTATTTTATTGATTAATCAATTAATTATTTGGTCTATAAAATGTCATAAAATGTTGAAAAATGTCAATCAGTGTTTCCCAAAGCACAAGATGACGTCATTAAATGTCTTGTTTTGTCCACAACTCAAAGATATTCAGTTTACTGTCAAAGAGGAGTAAAGAAACCAGAAAATATTCACATTTAAGAAGCTGAAATCAGAGAATTTTGACTTATTTATTTATTTAAAAAATGACTCAAACCGATTAATTGATTATCAAAATAGTTGGCGATTAATTTAATAGTTGATAACTAATCAGTTAATCATTGCAGCTTCACTGAAGAGTATAGTATAGCTTTAACATAAATATAGTGGAGTAAAAAGTACAATATTTGCCTTTGAAATGTAATGGAGTAGAAGTATTAAGTACCTCAGATTGTACATTTAGTTGCAGATTAATTAAATAGTTGACAACTAGTCGATTAATCGTTGTAGCTCTACTGCTTATAACCAAAATACTCAACTCTACTTCCCCTGTAACTAGTACCAAATTATACAGAGTGTTCATAGACTTCCCAGGAAATTTTGAGGACATTACAGATCTGTAAAATAAAGCACACGTATGTAAAGTAATGGATTACATTGTAATCTCTCCAGAGCTGTCTGTCCACTGTTTTCCTTTTATTTCCTTTTGTCCCAGTCTGGACGTCCAAGAACGGATGTCATATTTTGGTGAGATGTAAATTAACCACAACTAGAGATGCACCGATACAGTACACCATATCGGATATCTGTGACTATGGGGGCTGATCTATTAAATTCAATTCTATGTTTAACATTATATACTGGAGTTTTAATTCCTGTTTAAGTTTTGACCAATTCGTTGCTGCATTAAAAAGGTTTACTCTTGAATTGTAATTCCTGTTAATTTCTAAGATTTGTTTAGCAAGTCGCTGGTGTACGATTTATTATTTTTAATAATAAATAACAGTTCACTAAATTTATATCTATGTATTTATTTGTAAAAATGTTGTTTTACAAAGTTAGAAAAGCAACATAGAAGTCAGGCCTGTTGTTGTCTTATACATAAAAGAATGATCCCAGTCACTTCCACACAGTGAGGCATACAGTTTGTTAATTAAACACCGGTATCGGTACTCGGTATCGGCCAATACCTAAAGCCAGGTATCGCTATCGGGACTGAAAAAGTCAGATCGGTGCATCCCTAATCACAACTGATTATCTCAGTTCACACAGTTTCCTAAATACCAAAGCATGAGATCACAAAGACACCACCAACCATTTTCCCCTCCGGCTCCAAATACAGGAAATGTTGTTTCTCTAAATTATCTGAAAGACATTTTGTAATTATGTAAATGCACAGTTGAACTTTTATCATGGATTTATCTTGTGCAATCATATTTCTTCTTTTTATCACACTTTTCTGCTGCCAGATTAAAAGATTCATTGGCATCGGAGGGTTGAACTGGATCTGTAATCATGGTTGACGATTACTTGAACCCCACGGTAGCAAAGTGAATAGTAACTATGTGTATGTGTCCCGCATGTATAAAAAATACTGTATGTACTGTATGTTGTTTCATTCATGATATTCATGAAGACAGAGAGCAAAGCACTGTGGGAGAGCGCGGGATGGTGAACATTGAGAACCTTTCACTTTGTAATTGTCTGTAAGTAGTAAATACAGTCACAATGTCAAAATGTGTGGGTTGGAGGGCCGGGACTATAATGTATGAATAAAGAATGTGCATCACCATTTAAAAGTGTCTGTTCAGAGTCAAATTCTTCAGCAATGCTGCCTCGTGGACGTTGAATGAAATGATGAATGTGTCGCAGGCTGATTTACAGTTTCAATCCAACAAAAGAAACTACTATTATATTATAGATATTAAATTTAGCAAAAGGACACGAAGAAAAGGTTACTACAAATATCATCAGTTTGCAAAATATCACAAAATTATAAAACCAGTGGTGGAAAGTAAGTGCCTATATAGTTAGTAGGACTAGAGGTGGTGTGGTAAATAAAACTGCAGCGTGGTTGCATGTGGCTCAGTAGATGTTTCTGTTTCAACAAAAAGTGAAACTGTTGCACACACAGAACAGTTAACTGTTCCGGATACCAAGGCCTTTGGGGGTTTCCGTAATTTTACAGTAGTTTATAAAAGATTCTGTAATCAAACAAGCATTTTCAATTCAAAATAATAACTTAAAGGGTAACTTTAAGTATTTAAGTATTTTTTTCCCATGTTTTTGTGTCTAACTGACTAATAGCGACCAATTTACGTCCACTAAAAGCCCCTGACAGACTCTGA
>CAKAOH010028634.1:0-15460 GCA_916701665.1 Sebastiscus tertius | reverse complement strand
AAATGTGGGCAATATGCGGTGAAGTTTACTTTTCGTTCAGATGACATGATCATCAATTATTCAACTGAAAGAGCTAATTTTGTGTACATTTCACTTCTATAGCCCGTGGGATTTCTCCATGCAAGACACCAGTGAAGAGGTGCGGCTCATTGTCCACATGTGGATAGGTCTGTTCTACAGCCGGTCAACAGCCAGGTTCTTTCATGACTCGTACCCATGTTCAGAAGAGAGTGATTCTTTGGAAATGCCCAGTGCAATGATACCAGCCCCAGCTCAGTCTGATCTCAAGGCCAATTCATTTGCTCCTTTCCCGAGTACAACAGACACTGCAGACCCTTCGATTTCAAAAGCTTTGGACCTCAGCAAAAAAGACGACTCTGTGTTGGACCAAGAATCTGTGGTTTTGGACTTGTCACTGAGGAACTCCAATGCAGACATAGTCACTTCAGATCCGCAAGTCAACAGAAAAGAGACTTCTGTGTCCAGCGATGGGAAAGAAGCTAGTGAAACATTGAACGCACTCAAGTCATCCGTGGAGCTACAGGAAGCAATTCAGGTTTGTTTCTAATGTTACTGTTACATTGAAGGCAAACTATTATGCATTTAATGTTTTTGTCATGATTTTTTTAGATGGTGTTTAGAATATAGAACAATTAAAGAATCAAATTTGTGTGCTTGTCATGTAGTAATAGACATACAATCATCTATTGAAGGTAATAGGGTAAGTTGGAAGGGACAATCTACTGTTTTCTGGCAGAGTGCTGTGGCATCTGACTGGGAGTCACAAGCTCTCTCTGCAAATCCTCTCAGACCTTTTGGCCACAGCTCCAAACAGTTGTCACTGCAATGTCTCCAGAGAAAGTCTCCAGCCTCCCCTGGGATGCTGAAAAATCTGAGGCTCTGACGGACATTCAGAGTTCAATTCACTACCCTATTTAGGTTTATTCTGTCAATCTACCAGTTTCTACCACAATTTGATGTAAAGACTCCGAAATGCTATTTGGCACATCAGCACAAACAAAACTGAGGCTATCCTTTTATTCTCCGGGGGACACTCCAACACATCAGCATACAACCAAGACTTGAGTATCCTCACACCCACAAGGCCAGCACCCTGAATGACTCCAGACAAGGGGAGTCCAGCTTCTATCCAGGAGCACAGAAATGTGCCCAACCACATATAGTTGGTGCCATTCTGCCTTCTGCACAAGCCTCAGCTCCTTCTCCACCAAAGGTGACATTCCACATACTGATTGCTAGTTTCAGTAGCTAGTGTTCAACTGGACAAGGCCTGCACCTTTGCTTGCTGCCCACCTAACCATGTACCAGACCCTTCATTCCTTTCCTAGTGGATGGTTACCACAAAACAGAAAAGGCCCTGCCTTCTTTGTGTGGGCTCAGACTGGCTAAGTCGCATGGGGCCAGGCCCAGCTACTAGGCAGCCCTGTGTAGACTTCCCTCCAAAGCTTGGCATCAAGAGGGAGCCCCATTTTCCATATTCCAGATAAGGTGGCTATGTCCGGATATGGCCTTCTCATCAGGGTGTTCAAATCATTCCTTTTCTGGCCTCTAGACATGGACCAATTTGCAATGGGAGA
This sequence comes from Sebastiscus tertius, assembly GCA_916701665.1. NCBI lineage: Eukaryota > Metazoa > Chordata > Actinopteri > Perciformes > Sebastidae > Sebastiscus > Sebastiscus tertius. The sequence continues at coordinate 13,862 of CAKAOH010028634.1, read as the reverse complement.
CGCTACCAAGAACTATTGTCCCTGACAACAATGCTCGCATGCGAACTCCACAATCATTGACGCATACTTCTGGTACAGTAGAAATAGTTTATCTGCAGTTGACGTAGCTTCAGAGATGGCCAATCACATCAGCTCCTTTTATCCCTTTTTAGCCTTCCCTAATGGGCAGTCTAATGGAAGTCCATCCCATCTTCCTGAAGATGCCTCATATGCTCCTAGTGGTTTGCACTGTATAAACCATATACTAGAAGAAGTATTGATGTTTGTGTACTTATTTCCAAGAACCCTGTGCAGTGCCTATCATGTCTGTCTTCTGCTGCACTCTGGCAATGCACATATTCCCCAGATGGACTGCACATACCATGCTGCTGATATACTGTATAAAGGCTACAGAGACTTAACCAACTGAACAGGAATGCCTTCATACACCCCATTTATTGTGTTAGGGCTCTGTTCCGATTGATGGGCATAAAGTTGACGAGTGAACAGAAAAGCAGGCAAATTTAATGCCAAAATTGGTACTTTGTTTATGACTGATGCATCCCCATGTCAGGCAACAACTATCTTCTTAAAGAAATACTTCACCTTTTAAAATGACCATTTGTGTATCAATTACTTACAGTGTGTTACCTTAAATTCTTGAAGAAAACTTGCCTCCACGGTGAACAGAGAATCCAGACTTGGCTGACAATGGAGTAAATCTTTAATGAATTTAAGTAAATGGAGGCCGTGTTTAACAACAGCAAACCTATATCAAAACATCTGTTTACAAACTCTCACACAACTCGTGCAATATAATCCAAGTCTCATTTATCCAGTGGTATGCGCAGTATTTCCCAAACATTTTAGCCAAAATGGTACTACAGAAGCACATTTTTAATTGTTATGCAGAATGATGGAGGTCAGTTACAGCAATGGATTTCATTGGTCAACCTTGAAAAATCACTCGTAGAGAGAAACAGCAGTCATGGTTTTCACTGAATGAAAGACATTTGTAATAAATATATGTAATTCTTATTCTGTTTTCTTTTTCTTTTTCCAGTGTCAGAAAGAGACGGTACAGTCAACGGAGATTATTAACGAGGTGAATGATGTCCGAAGCGCCTCTGAAAATAAGAAGAGTTGTACCCCTTCGCAAAAAACTGGGAGCTTGGAGCACACGAAAGTACCATCTTGTAAAGGTGATGGAACATTCATTCTTGTACAAGAAGCGATGGAAAGTGTATCCGTTCAGCCAGAAAATGATCAGACTGCTTCAGGAATTGGCCACTTGTTACATGGATGCAGCAATGAGAAGACGGATATGAAAGATGGCATTGAAAATTCTGAAACTACAGAGATGAGTTTATTGCAAAAACATGGAAGGGATTCATCCAAATCTGTGACAGACAAAGAGGTAGTCTCCAACAAAGCAGCAGGTGATGTGGTTCATACAGTTGAGCATAATGAAAATGAATCCAAACATGGGGAAAGCTGGAAAGTGAAAGAAAAGACATACCAAGAAGGCAATGTAGAACCTTCTCCAAAATTGATTCATACAAATGATGATTCAACAAACACAGAATCAGGTATATTCTACAATGGAAATCTTTTGGAAAATGATAAGCAGTTGTCTAGAGAGGAGCCTAAAGCAATCTCACCAGGCAAGGCTGACAATGTAAATGAAGATGTGGATGATTGTACAGTACACAAAGGTAAAGTGATGAAACATGAAGATCACTTTGAAAAAGTAGATGGACTTGTGGAGAAAGACCGTTGTGTTTCACCTGTGCAAGCTGACGGTGATTTGAGCGATCAGCCAGTACCTATGATGTGTGTTGGCCCAGACTCAGTAAAAAAGGACTCCATCACAGAGAGTAATCAAGAACCACCATTGGATGAGCAACCACCTCAAGCTGACGATGCCTGCCATGATTTGCAGTTGAAAAAGCTGTGTGCAAATGGCAGTGGGTTGACAGATGAACCTGCCATTTTAGAAAAATGTCCTCCCGCTTCATCAGAAATGGAGCATATTTCTACTGATCCTGCAGCTGGGAAAAGTTCAGAAAATTATATTTGTTTGGCAGAAAAGGCAGAATTGCCCATGTCTGATGAGAACAACTGTTCATTAGATGGGTCTATTCCCCAGACAAATGGCAGTGTTGAAACAGGAAGCCCAAACAAAGTAACGGCAAACTTCAATCTGACAAGTGATTATCATGAAGATCCGGATACCAAAGCAATTGAGGGAGAGCAAAATGTTGATAACACAACTGAAAAAGAACCATTTCATCATCAGTCTCATTCACCTCAGTGTGAAGCTGAAGTGGCACTGACTAAAGAAACAGATCTCAAACCGATCGAGAAAACAAATGAGGGATTGGAAAAGATCCATAATGTGGTTGTAATTCCATTTATTGGAATAGACACCTCAGGAGAGGATACAATACAACCACATGTCTCACACTCACAAGGCAAGGTTGAAGAAGTTGTTCAAAGCCAGGAAAAAATACCATTCATCAGTGAAACTACCTACCCTGAAACTGTCCAACCCACAGAGGTATGCAGTACATCTCAAATGTACAGTCAAAAGACAGAACTGTCTACTGGAAAAATATCACTTTCACTTATTGATGCAAGTGAAACCAACCAGCCAGTGGCCTCGGAAAGTGAGTCTGATGACCGGTGTTCTACCCCAACTATGGATGAGAAACCATATGAGTACTTAACTTTCTCTGGCCCTTGTAGTACTAGTGCTTCTGCTTTTAGTGGTCATGAAACCTTCAGAAACTTGACTCGGAAATCACCTAGCAGAGGCTCAAAATTCGTGAAGGAGGAGATGCCTCACAAGTCTACTGTTAACAAGGATGCCAACCTACATCATCGTCTTCACCCTGATCTTGAACTAAGAACTCTAAGAGTTCTACAAAGTATAGACAAGTTCCTCTCCAAATCAAGCCACACTGACACTTCCAGCCAGATGAAAACAGCTGATATGAAACACTCTCTTGATCAAACCCCTAACCCCAGAAGCAAGTACATCCCCACTTGCTTAGCCTCAAGCCATACCTCATCTGACTCTAAGGACAAGAAAATTCGCAATACAACACCAGCAGTGGTGTCGGCCTCTACCTCACAAGAACTGCGCACAGAATCAACAGGTCCCTTTCTTATATCACCTTTCAAAAGTAAATTAGAGAAAGTACTCGGTGTAAAGTTGCAGCTCCAAAAAACTGACTCAGTTCATCAACACTATTTTGATAGAACAGATAAATTGCAGGAAACCTCCATAGGGCGAGATTGTCATTCTTACAGATCTGTTCCCTCTACTGAGAGTTTGCTAGCCGTTAAGCCAAATATTGACCAAGATAAACTCAAAACAACATTACAGACCAATTTAAGTCATGAGCCACATTCATACAGTCAGCGTCCTGTCATGGCAGTGAAACCATCTAAGAGTGATGAAAGTCAAGCAGATTACATCTCTAAAGACAGACAAATTGAAAACACTGTAATGTCACATAAAATCCCCCTGATCACATACACCATACCCACTACCATGCTCTTGGAGAAAAAGACAGAAAGTCTCAAGAGAACTTCTGAAGGACTAAATGATGATAAGCAAGATGCCAGCGAGCTTCCTTCAAAGAGCAATTGGTTTTCAAATGTTAGTGCCAGTAAGCCTAACTCAGATCAAGCTAAATTTGTATGTCTAGATCCCTTATATCAGTACCAAGGAAGGGACATTTCAAAATTCAACAAGATTCCTTCATCATCTCTCCCCTTGCAGTCTTTTGAATATGCAAAAAGTTCCTCTAAACATGTTGATGGAAACCAAAGTGTCATGACTTTTCATGAGAAAGTCGGGCAAACAACTAAGGAGAGCATTGCGATGGATCAGAAAGACTGCTCAGACGCATCAACCTCACATGCTGATTACAAAGATGGTGGCATAATCGATGAAAGTCTTTACTTGGGACCTCAAAGCTCACTCATGTGTACGGTCTATAATACGAGCCAGAAGAGATCTTATTCTTTTCTGGAGCAGGTTTCTCAGAGGTGCCTACAAGATGACCCCACTGAGGCGTCAATGGAGAAGGAGAGCCTTATCTTCTCGGAACAAATGAAACAGCTTTTGAAAAGGACTAAGAGGGAACACAACCGCCAACAGGACACACATGACAAACAGAATTTGTCTTGTGCCAGTCCTGTGACTGTGCACTTTTGCAGTCTAGAGGAGCAGGAGGATTCAGTGGATCACTTGAATGCACATTTGGATGCACCGTCTCTTTTTGGACAAAAAATCAAGGTAGACATGTCTGACAGGAAATACCTGACAGACACCATAAAGGAAGATAAGTCTTTGCATCCTCAAAAAATATCTCAAGGAACAGGGAACCCAATGGAACATGCTGGAGTTTCTGGTGTGACTTCAGAGTGTACCAGGGTGTATGAGGCAATGATGAATGATGTTTGTGCTGTCAAAACGGTCCCATCTAGACCTAAGCACTTCAGAATGGATGGAGTTTATCCAAAGACTGAACCAAGTTACCATTTTGACTTCTGTGATGAAATGAAGAAAGAGATGGAGAGTTTTCGCAGTAGTCTGAATTCAGTCGTGAAGAAATCCTGTAAAACAAAGTACAGATTCTACATATTAGTCACGTCAGATGATGCCTTCTTTGAGGAAACCAAGGTAAGAGCTCTCAACACACATCCAATGCAGTATATCTATTGACTTTATATCAACTATTTTTTTCAAAGCAAAACTCTTTTTAGCTTTCATTCCTGAACTAACTTATGCCACCCAAATCTTATTTTTTGACAATGTGACACTCATCCCCTATATAGAAGGTGCCAGTACAAATTTGTTATTTGCTCCTTAAAGGGACTGTTTGTAACTTTTTAAGCGTATAAATGTAGCGGGTCGGGATATATGCGCGTTCGCGTGTAGCTGCTCTCTGCCTGCTTGCCTTCACTCAGACAGCGCGCACGTTCTCGCCTAAGCTCGCTCCACCTCTAGATGTGAACACGCGCTCACTCCACACTGCAGAAGAGTTCGTTTAGCTCTGAGAATATCTAGTGATGTACAGTGGACGTTTGTGCAGAAATAACTGCTGCAGCTCCTCCAGACCAACAGAGGTTCTCCGTGTCTTGTGAAATGACGGAGCTCTGCAACGAGTTACATTATTGTCTCGTTACCGACCGGGTGCCGGTGTCTTCCTGCTCACTCCAGCTGCGGGCGGAGAGAGCAGGAAGACTCGCTGCAGAGCCCCGCTGTCTCAGCCTGCGCTGAGGCAGGAAAAACCAACACTAGGATCAGCATTGATTCATGGAGAGACCTTTGTCTGGTCAGCTAACATTACTGCTAAGCAGCTGAAATATAGAGTGATATTGTGGTTTTAGCTGACGTGTGTCTCCTCACTGTTTTGAGCGATGCTCGTTCAGGTATATTTAGAGCGAGCCAGCGCGAGCCCGACGCTGACTTTCGTTGATTTCACGGCCACAGGTGTCGCTGTTAACAAGCATTTCTGAAGTTACAAATAGTCCCTTTAATGGAGATAAGAGACTGTGGTCAGCTTGGATTCATGTTTACACAGCGGAAATATCCATGCAAACTTCTAGGCAGAACACTCTTGGGGGGTGGGGGAGAATAACGCGTCACTCGCACGTCTCACAGAACATAAGCTACCATTTTATTAGGTGTATCAATCCACGCTGATTCCGTGCCCTGTTTTTTTAAGCTATAAGTCTATTTTTGTTGCATGAAGTGAATTGTAACCTGCATAGGCAGTTGTTAAAGTAACACATACAGTATATCCCGCTGTATTTGTGTTTTGAGCTTATTAACAGGCAGATTCACCATTTCTCAATACGGTGGTTGGGGAAACAAAATCAATGAATCAATACATTCAAACACTGTTGATTTCTTCCTTTTGAGCCAACAGAAAACTATTTGGTTCAGTAAATTTCTGCAGTCAGTCCGCCTGGTGAAGTCAGGTTAGCCAGACGTCTGCCAGAAGCAGCTCCTGGGGAGCTGTGTGAACAGTGGGCAGATAGGCAGACGTCCAATGCAGACAGCTGTTTAAATCACACAAACACTGTGTCAGGGTGGATTAGACGTTAGAGTGAAATGCTAACACACTTTGGAGGTTTTTGGTCGTGATCGGTGTTGCCATCACGCTTACGAGCTTCACTTCACTCCAGTAAGTGTTGTCACTACCATCACCAACTAATCAATAATTATATTAGTTGGCAACTATTTTTCTTGTCAACTACATCGATTATTCATTGCACCCCTGAACAACACACCATCTGCCCATGGCTTGTGACAGAACAAGTTTGCTTACTTTATCTCACGTTCCTCTGCCGGGGCTCAGCCTGCCAGAGGCTGTCAATCAAACACAGACATCAACACGTCCCACTGAACTGCTGAGACGAAAATGAGCATTTCTGGTATTTCCCCCAAAAACTTTTTTCTTCCTTTTTAATGATAGATAATGAAGAAATACTGACATTAAATCTGAAAAAGCAGTGTCTTCAGCCATATTTAGGTGAAAGTGTCACTGGAGCACACAGCGGTGGAAAAGTGTCCATGGTCATTGGGATACTTTTTTACACCTTTGAAATCTTGTCATAATTGAAATCTGTCCTAACTGCATTGAATCCAAACTGATCACAGCTTCTGAACTTCATTACGGAGCACCAAATATTTTACTGCTCTTTTTCAAGCCTGCGGGGGTGAGTGTTTCATAACTGAAAGATACATTTTGGATGAAATATCATTAGAGAAATATTCCCAGGAGGGTTTTAAAAGGAGTTATGATCCAGACACGTGTGCATAAGCCAAAGCAGCTGAGACATTTCCAGCTTAATGTAACGTCTCACTACATTTGTTGTACCAGCTATTGTAGGGTTGGTTGGTCATTAAGAAGATCATATCAAAGGAATACTGAATTCAAGGATATCATATAGCCCTTTAATAACCCTTGTACATATTTGCAATCACGAAATATATTAAAGCAAGTCAAGACGGGACTAATTTTTAATGTTAAAGCAGTGCAAGACTTGCTAATGGAAAATGGCTTTTAAAGTTTGTGCAATTTCCTTTATTTTCAAAAGGTACATTTAGAAGCAGAGGGACACACTGCTGTACAGCCATCTGAGTTTTTCCTTGGTGAGGATAGTTCTTCATCTCTACTCATCATCCTCAGGAATGAAGACATTGCAGAGCACATTTGTGAGGTAATTGATCAGCTGGTGGAAAAAGATCATGACAAGACTTTTGCAATAGGTAGTCATGAACTAATGACTACTTTCTTCTATCTCAGGTCCCACATTTGCTCGAGCTGAAGAAGTCACCAGGTGTACACTTTGCTGGAATCGACGAACCAGATGATGTTGTGAATCTCACCCATCAGGAGCTCTTTACGAGAGGTGGCTTTATAATGTTCGACAGAGCAGTACTGGAGCCCCTCAGCCTTTGTATGTACACTTTTATTTGTATACCAGCTTTGTGTTGTTTGAGATCTTGTCATGTAAGCAGCCAGTGCTCATAATATCAACTTTGTATGAATTTTAAGGCAACCTGAAAAAAATGTCAGAAATCTTGCAAGAGCTAAGCAGAACGGGGAAGTGGAAATGGATGTTGCACTACAGAGACAGCCGTCGGCTGAAAGAAAATGCAAGGTAGGGGTTAACTTTGGAAAAATAACTACAAAAAACTCTTGTTTCACACTTCCCTATATAGCAGGTTACAGGTGTTCTAAAAGTCTTTTTTTGGTGCTTCAAGATTTTGCTAACTGACCTCCTGGCATTAACCACAATGTTTTTCCTTATATTCTTTTCAATATTTTAATTCAGATCTCTTTCACAGATTATACTTACATTTTCACATTTACCATACAGAGTGTTTTTCATCATTTTATGAAAGACTCATGCTGATTTTTCACATTATAAAAGACTTTCTGTTAACATTATGTCTCCTCCTCTCATGTCCAGGTTGAGTGCAGAGGCAAAAGAGAAGAAGCACTTCCTAAACTGGTGCCAAGAAACTGGAGTATTGGAGGTCTTGCCTTATCATGAGTGTGACCTCATGTCAAGAGATCAGCCCGACTATCTGGCATGTTTGGCCCGGTTGCAGGTCCAGAATATATCAGCCCGTTGCCCTGTTTTTATAACCGGTGAGACACTAATGCACAAATACATTAACTGTACCATTACACTCAATGAGTCTCATGATAGCACAGACTGTATAAGAAGTGGACATAGTCACCGTGACGTTATCCATTGGTTTGCGGACTGCTGTTTTGAAGCCTCGAGTTCAGCATTTTGGCCGTCACCATCTTGGTTTTTTGGAACCAGAAGTGACACGAGAGGGTGGACCTAAGTACAACCGAACGCTGAATAAGACATTTTTAGGCAACCAAAGTGTTACAATTAACTTTCATGAACTGGAAACACACTCTGAAAGGGTTAAAGTTTTAAGATGAAAACATGAACAACTCCCAGAGTGACCTGTCAATCACAAGGTAGTGAAGGACTATAGCATACCATGCTTTGAACATCATGCTGTATTGAAGAAGACTTGAAACTAACGATTGAGACCATAAACTCATGTTTACAATGTTTACTGAGGTAATAAATCAAGTGAGAAGTAGGCTCATTTTCTCATAGACTTCTATGCAATCAGACTTCTTTTTGCAACCAGAGGAGTCGCCCCCTGCTGGCTGTTAGAAAGAATGCAAGTTTAAGGTACTTCAGCATTGGCTTCACTTTTCAGACCCTGGAGTTGCCCACTGCAAAATAGCGTTGTCGTTTGCAAGATTTTATAAACATCTCTAATAAATAACTAACAACAATTGCTTTCACTGCTTCAGTGCCTCAAAACCGACCATGTTAATTGGACATTAGTCTTGCATAGCAAAACCCATCTCCACAGCGCTTTGTCACCGCTAAGAAAGGTCTGGCTCTACACATTCTCATTCTGGTATAAGGGGAAAAAACGCTCTGGCTTGTTTGTATTTCTTTAAACCAATCACACTTGTCTTGGGCGACACTAAGCACAGGATGCAGCGACCTTGCAAAATAGATAGTGCAGAAGGGAAGGAGATTGCTGCATGAGATCCGTGGCCAATGGTAGATTTATACCCACAGTCTACATCCTGTGAGTCAGACTAATTGGACATTTAAAAAATCCCCACAATTCGCATAGTACTGGTTGAGTTTCTGCACTGTGTCCGGGTTAAACTATAAAGGTTTTAGTAATTGTATGGTTGTATGTTTTCTTTTAATGCCATCAACCTGCCAGGGTCTGCAGATGAAAATTAGTCTGTATGGCTCTAAATCTGGCACATTTACATGATGGACTCAAGTGCTCGTTAATGTACATTGTCCCTTCTTAAATAAAATAAACACAATAATCATAAAACATAAAAAGGAATGACATGTTTTTCTTATTCTTACAGATACAACAACAGACAGCGCATTTGGAAAGAATGGGATTTTAACAACAACGTTCGACTCTTTCCTGACGTATTCTCCAAGCAAAACATTTACAGCCTGACTTGGAAAAAGTCCGATGGACACACGAGTTGTGCTATTTCACTGGATGTGAGGAAAAACCAGTAACGTACCATTTTATGGTGATATCAAACATATTACTGTACATTGTACGGAGCAATAATGATTGATTCATGATTTAACATGTTTTTTGTTCATATTTCAACTAAGTTATCATTCAGTTAGAGTGACAAAAATGCCAATATACAGGCAGGTGTACTGTATATACTGTATGCATTTTGTATCATATTTGTATTGTAAAATGTTTTTTTACAGTGTATATTTCGTTTGCCTTGCTATCTTGACTTTATATATTTGCAGCACAATCACTATTATCTTTAGTTTTTAGGTAAAATTCAACAAATTGCTTAAAAGCTAAATTAGGCTGTTTTCTAATAGTGTATAAATATATATATTTAAGTATACTAGTGTACACTGTTAAGGTTGCTGACAGTGATTCTTAACAATTGTGTTAAATAGTTGGAGCACAGCAATTTAACATTATTACTAATAAGCTAATATGTTTCATGACGATGTACAGGGCAATTTGACTGAGAATAAAGAGATTTCTTTAATTGTTTTGCTTTACAAAAAAATATCCAGGCTTACGAATCTACACTTGGAGCTTGACTACTCACACTACACTATGGATGTTTTCACACTTGGTCCCTTTCAGCCCTCCAAACGAACTCAGAGCGATGAGTCAGCATTTTTTGCGCATATGTGAACACTCCAAAAGCTGACTCAGACCCCTCTGAAATGAACCGAACTCGGACCACCTCCCAAGGAGGTCTGAGTTCGTTTCATGTTAGCCGATTCAAGTCCGCGTTGCGGTTCGCTTAATCTGTGCCTTGTAAACACAAAGCGCTCCAGGTTCGCTTTGCCTTTTGCCATTGTATTTTAGCCCTCTAGAGTTGCCGTAGACTGATCACACACGCTTGTACGGCTTGTACACTGTGACGCACGGAGAAACAACACGGGACCACAGCAGCTTACGCTCACGCTTTATTTCCTCTTTCATTCGGTCCGTATTGAAGCGCATTAATTAGCGGAGGTTCATGTCAGAATTTAAAGATATTATTAAAGTATATTTAAAGGTTTCTGCCCTCACATTCAAATCTATTTGCAGCATCAAGTCCCTCTCAGCTCACAATAAAGCCTCTGCTTGTTCTTCTTTTGCGACGTTCATTTTTATAACACTGTGACTGAGACAGCTGTCAATTAGAACAGTTCCACTAAAATGTTTATTGTACATAAGGTGTAGTCTCAGTTAATATACTAAAAATCAGTATGAAGCTTAGACCTGTAGGATCACTGAATAATGATCTCTATCACTCCTGATGTGATTGATCGCACTGATGGAACATAATAATATTGTAGATTATATGTTAATATTTCTGAGTGAGCAGGATGGTGGTGCAGCTGCACAATGAGTACTACTACTACTTTCTGTTCGTCCACTTTAAGAGTACTGAGTTTGGGTGGTTTAAAAAGGACCATATGTGAAAACACCCTATGTGTTCCCACTCACAGACCACCCATATAGAAATAATGCCCACGACAATGTTTACAATGGATGGATGAAGTGGCCTCCGTCTTGCTGTATAGGGAATAGACTCAAATGAGCACAAAAACTGTCTTTACTCAACCGAAAAAAATAAATGTGTAGGTAGTGACACACGCATGGAAAATTATAAGTAAGAACTTTAACCAGGAGAGGGCCTCACTGAGAATAAAAATCTCTCTGACAGGAGTGTAGACAAGACAGCAGCAGCACCTTGAGCACAGAGGTTGCAAAACATTAAAGGTCCACTTAGAATGAATTATATCATTTGATTGGCAGATATGATCAGAAGGATAATGTAAAAGTAATAAAATAATAAATATAGGCTACCATAAGGGAATATAAAAACAAATATGCATTTCTTCTAAATTAATACATAAAATGGATGAAATAAAACACAACAGTGATGATTATTATTTATCCTAACATTGCAACCAAATAAAATAGTTTAAAAAGACTGACAGCACAACTTATCCCAAGATCTGTAAGATATGGGATGTCATTGAAATCAAATTATAAATAGTTCCTTCATTTAGTATAGGTCATGTTTCCCCACTCCATTTAAATTTTTAGGTTGGGAAGGTGACTGGTGAATAGGAGCAGATCTTATGAATTTGTTTGTAAAACGGACATGAGTTGTGTCTTGTCAGTTGTGCCTTGTGAAACAGTAATATAAGTATATATAAAATGTAAATTTAAGTAAGAAGCTGGAATTAATGGAAATAGGGGAACAGATAGTGTGCAAGGCTTTGAGGATTGTTACCCCAACAAAACATTTTTGAGGAACGTTTTACAGAATATATACTGAGATACATACATAAAATACAAGCATAGACTGTATAAAGATGGACGACATGACAGCTCCCCAAGGGTGAAGCCAAAACATCTTGATCGCCCCCTGGTGGCTGGCTGCAGTATAGGTCATAAAGCCCGCCTCCTCTATGTTAGCGGATGGGACATGGGCCAAACTAAATAGTCAAAGTACATTCAAATAAATTTTATTCCAAAGATTTTTGATAGATTTTATCAGGCTGATGTATCTTCAAGTTTGGTTTTAATTAGTTATTTGATGCTATAAAAAGGGGGTGTTAATTACTTTGATCATGCTTTTATTGTAAAGCACTTTGTAAACTGATTTGAAAGGTGCTATATAAATAAAGTTATTATTATTATTAGTATGATAAATAGTTAAAGGGACTGTTTGTAAGAATCAGAAATGCTTGTTAACAGCGACACCAGTGGCCGTTAAGTAAACGAAAGTCAGCGTCGGGCTCGTGCTTGCTCGCTCTAAATAGACATGAACGAGCATCGCTCAAAACAGTGAGGCGACACACGTCAGCTAGAACCACAATATCACTCTATATTTCAGCTGCTTGGCAGTAATGTTAGCTGACCAGACCAAGGTATCTCCATGAATCACTGCTGATCCTAGTGTTGGCTTTTTCTGCCTCAGCCTCGCAATCGCGGTCGGAGGGAACAGGGGAGACACCGACACCTGGTCAGAGACGATAACGTTTCTCGCTGCGGAGCCTCGTCACTTCACAAGACACGGGAATCCTCTGTTGGTCTGGAGGAGCTGCAGCATTTATTTCTGCACAAACGTCCACTGTACATTCACTAGATATTGACAGAGCTACGAAGTCTTCTGCAGTGTGTAATGTGCGCGCATGCATGTGAGGTGGAGCGAGCTGAGTGAAGGCAGGCAGAGGAGCAGAGGAGCAGAGTACAGCAGAGACTCCGGTCCTTGAGACCAAAGCTACGGTCTCCCCCGCGTCCCCCGACCGCGGCCAAGTTTACGTTTAAAATTGTGTCAAGGGTCTGAATATTGTATATTCGTGACATCACGAATAGGCAGAAATCCTGACAGCTTGTTTCAAATGCAGAGTTTCTGAATACGAGCTGTCTGTATTTCCCTGTGGATTGAGTGTTTTGATACTTTCACAGTATTTGTATAGGACTTAAGCCTGCTTTATAATAAAAAAACATGAAAATCTCACTTTTTTATAATATGGGACCTTTAAATGCTTTATTACTATTTATGTGACTCTCGTGGTCCTCCATTGCCATTCGAAAACACAACAGGAAATGAAATTGGACACGGACCCCGACCTCTTCCGAGAAACCAAATTAACCCGATTAACCCATGGATGTCGTAGAGTAGGTCATTGGGCAGCGAGTTTCGCAAGAGTTTGTTTTTGCAGCTCTCAGATGAGATTTCGCAATTTGCGGGCTCCCTTCTAGACACGACCACTCTCTTCTTTGCCGTTTTTTAATCAAAGATGTTATAAAAATAAGTCGTATGTTAATGTTAAGATTACTGGCCTGCACAACATTCATCCTAGAAGCTGAGCTAAACTGTCTCTACTTATTGATCCCACCGTATCAATTAACTAAGTCAGGCTGAATCAGAAACTGTTGACGGTGTTATATATATATATGTCTATATATATATATATATATATATATAGGTGTTATATATAGTTATATATAGGTGTTATATATATATATAGGTGTTATATATAGTTATATATCAGTGTTATATATATAGATGTTATATATATAGGTGTTATATATAGTTATATATATAGATGTTATATATATAGGTGTTATATATATAGATGTTATATATATGTTATATATAGGTGTTATATATAGTTATATATATATAGATGTTATATATAGGTGTTATATATATAGATGTTATATATAGACGTTATATATATATATATAGGTGTTATATATAGTTATATATATATAG
>CAKAOH010028632.1:6069-35162 GCA_916701665.1 Sebastiscus tertius | reverse complement strand
ACACTGCAGAAGAGTTAGTTTAGCTCTGAGAATATCTAGTGAATGTACAGTGGACGTTTGTGCAGAAATAAATGCTGCAGCTCCTCCAGACCAACAGATGTTTCCGTGTCTTGTGAAGTGACAGAGCTCCGCAGCGAGAAACGTTATCGTCTCCGACCAAAGCTCCGGTGTCTCCCCTGTTCCCTCCGGCCGCGGTCGGGAGGCTGAGGTAGGAAAAGCCAACACTAGGATCAGCAGTGATTCATGGAGAAACCTCCGTCTGGTCAGCTAACATTACTGCCAAGCAGCTGAAATATGAAGTGATATTGTGGTTTTAGCTGACGTGTATTAATTAATTAATTGAATTCATTTCTACACACATTTATTCACACATAAGAATTGAATTGTGAATTGTATCCCCATATTTTCCATGAGATTCACAATTAACTGAAATCTATACAACATTCATACAGTTTCATGTTTTCAATTTGAAAACATGAAACTGTATAAAAGTTGTGCAGAATACAGTATACATGGCTCCTAATCTATTTGTCATTTGTTTTATTCTTGCATGATTTATCTTTTTTACTCTTGTATGATAACATATTTGTAGCCTATAATCTCAACTGGAAATCTTGTTTTAATGATTTAGCGTTTATGATTTTATTTTAGCACTCTTATTTTGAAGCCCAAAATGTCTTAATTCTGGCACTTCCGGGGTGCTTATTGTAGACTTCAGGCATCTTTGGTTTTACAATTGACTGACATCCCAGAAACTATAATAAACCTCCAAATATTGTTTATTTTATGGTTGGTAGTGCAAAAGTATTATATTATGTTTTATTTGTTTGTAACTTACAGTAAAGTCTTATTTTAGTAATAAACAGTGAAAAAGTTGCTGTTTCAAACTGAGATATAACACTTATTAAATAATAATAATAATCATTAGACTTCTTTTTTTTTTTACGACCAACTCAGTGACCAAGTGGTGACCACTTCCTGTAAATAGATATCATGTGATACAGTATATAACAACTCTTCGTGGTAGATTACATATTATAACAGGTGCACAGAGGGGAGGTGTTTGGCTGCTGCACACCTCCCTCACCTCACCTCTGTGTTTTACTTTTGCATCCTACCTCCACCTAGCGCCTTTGGGCTGTAAATGGTGGCATAAGGTGTTCGTAGTTCTGCAAATCAATATCTTATAGAAGACCATTTCTGCCAGGAAAAGAAAAAAATAGATGAAAAAATAAGACACAAAAAACCCCCCCCAAAATACTAGAGCACTTAAAATTTAGTATATTGTAGTATATTATTTGGGATTACTATTTCTACTACTATACTATAAGTGTGGCTTAAACATTTTAATTTAGTAATACAAACTTTAACTCTAGGGATGCACGGATTCAACTTTTTCAGTCCCTATAGCGATACCTGGGCTTTGGGTATTGGCTGATACCGAGTACCGATCCGATACCAGTGTTTAATTAATAATCTGCATGTCTCCCTGTGTGGAAGTGACTGGGATCATTCTATTATGTGTAAGGCAACATCAGGCTTGACTCAAAACATTGCTTTCCTCACTTTGTATAACAAAATGTGACAAATAAACACATTGATTTTTTTGAATTTATTGAATTGTTATTTATTATTAAAATAATAAATCGTACACCAACAACTTGGTTAAAAAAATCTTCAAAATTAACAGGAATTACAATTCAAATGTAAGCCTTTTTAATGCACCACAAATTGGCCAAAACTTAAACAGGAATTAAAATTCTAGTATAATATTGTCACCAATACCCGATCCAGCTATTTAAGTCATGTCGGGCCGATATCTGATCCAGTTTTGGTATTGGTGCATCCTTTTAACTTACTATCTCATTAGTTTTGACTTACCATCGTATTTTTGATTTAATATCTCATCATTTTGACTTCATACGTCAAAATCTTGATTTATAATGTATCTCATAACTTTTACTTAGTAACTCAAACTTTTGAGTTATCTCATATTTTTTACTTACTATCTCAAGAATTTGACTTAGAAAGTCAAAAATTTTAATTACTATCTCGTAATTTTTATTTAGTCATCCCAAACTGAATTTTTTATCTCATAATTTCAATTTATAATCTCATAATTTTGATTAGTAACTCAGACTAAGACTAAGAAATTTTTGAATTACTATCTCATAATTTTTGACTTACCATGACCATTACTTAAGATAAGAGAGATGAACCTTAATTAATCCTCGGAGGGAAATTCAGGTGTCAAAGCAGCAACATCAGCAAACAGAGTGAAACACAGGAAAGGTAAAGGTATACAAAAATTATATAAATATATATATTAAAAAAATAGAGATATAAAAGATACAGAGTGACTGGGTGAACATAGTGTGTACAGTCCGTCAATAAATAAATGTAGTATGTACAATAAATAAATGTAGTATGTACAATAAATAAATGCAATATATACATATGTGCATTCACTTACCAAGTTTTTTTATTTCTTAGTATTTTATTTTTTTATTCATTTTAATAAGTTTTCCTTTCCTGGTGAAATTGGGCTTCCATAATGTTTAGGCTTCAGAAAAAGTATGATGCTGTGACTCCTGTATAGAGCACACAGGCCATTATGAATGATAAGTAGACCCGGTCAGTTTTGATAGACAAAAACACGTTGCAGAGGGCTGATAACTTCATTAAATTCTTTCAATAATCGATTTCCATCCCGGACACCACATCTGACTCTTTTTACATCTGAATATAACAGCAAGAGTGGAGTAGAGTAAGACTCCGGATCTATTTAACTTGGATGCTCCTGTCTGTTGGGCGTAAAGATACTGCGGCATTTTTCCTTTATACTCTGTGTGTGTGTCGCAGTGCAACGCTCGGTATCCCTCCGCCGAGCAGAGGAAATGCTGCTGGACCAATCACCACTGTGTTTACACCATCACCTGTCAGACACAACACACACCCTCTCTGCTACACTTTCTCTCTCTAAAAGGTAGGAATTATCTTTATTATATACATCTCAATGTGAACACAGTGTGTGTGGAGTCATATTGTGTGAATGTTAGGTAGAAAGCCGGGTAGATAGATAGCCCTTTAGTAGAGGTTAACAGAAGATAACGGACCAGCCATGCAGAGCAGAGCATCCTCATCAAGCTAGCAGTAAAGCCTTTAGCTTAGCATCTTGCTAGCGTGGCTGGATTAACTCCACCGTCTTTATCTCTTATTTATATGTAGATAAACTGGTTATAGTGGTGTTAATAGTCACAGCTGCTGCTAACTTAGTGTTAAACTGTGTTGTAGAGAGCCCAGTTCCTCTTTGTTGCTTTCATTTCATTTCTAGTTCTTGTATGTCAGTATTAGCTAACAAGGTGTTAGCAGGTGCTTGAGCCACAATGGGAGACTTACAGCAGCAGTTTCTTATTTAACCCCTTAACACAGTGGTAGAACTATTGTCTGCATTTACTGGAGTAAAAGGAGCAATAATGTTCAAATAAAACAATTCAAATGTGCACCTGTTGTGTAATTGTATATAAGCATTAATAATAGTAAAATATACACAAAGAAGTACTTATTATGTGATGATCTGTCAGTTGCATTACGTTATAATTGCATATATTGCTGCATTAATGTGTAACTAGCCTTTTACTGTAATATTTGGAGCTGTATTTGCTGTTTAGTAGTTTAATAATTATGTAAAGATGCATCAAATTTCACAGGCTCATTATATTATTATACAGATGTAATAAATAAATATAAACAGAAGTGTTACACTAGAAGTATAAAATATAAAAATAGATGTAATGTAAACAGAGGTAATTGCACTTGTAAAATAGGTAGGGCAGATGTAATAAATAAAATGTAAACATAGGTAGTTGCACTTGAAGTGTATATTGCATCAAGGATATATTGCACAGTAGTTAACAAATGGTTGGTAGGACTATTGTCATCATTTACTTGAGTAAAAGGAGCAATAATGTTAAAATAAAACAATTGAATGCGTTCAAATGTGCACTTATTGTGTAATTGTATATAAGCATTAATAATAGTAAAATATACATAAAGAAGTACTTATTATGTGATGATCTGTCAGTTGCATTATTATTATTATTATTATTGCTGCATTAATGTATAACTAGCCTTTACTGTAATATTTGGAGCTTGCCACTGTATTTAGTAGTTTAATAATGTAAAGATGCATCAAATTTCATAGGCTCATTATAGTTTTACTTACTTTATTTCTGCAACTATTGCTGTCAAATGACTGTAGATAGAGTAAAATATACATAAAGAAGTGAAAGTACTTATTATGTGATGATCTGTCAGTTGCATTACGTTATAATTGCTTAGGTAATTGCACTTGTAAAATAGGTAGGGTAGATGTAATACATAAAATGTAAACAAAGGTAGTTGCAGTTGAGGTGTATATTGCATCAAGGATATATTCCACAGTAGTTTCTTATTTAACTCCTTCTTAACAAATGGTTGGTAGAGCTATTGTCATCATTTAACTTGAATAAAAGGAGCAATAATGTTAATATAAAACAGTTAAAAGTCATGCTTTCAAATGTGCACTTGTTGTGTAATTGTATATAAGCATTAATAGTAAAATATACATAATTTTAATCATATTTTTATTGACACTTTGCAACAAACATACACCACATAATTTACAGATCCTGTATACATACACCACCCAACCATGTCTGTCTAAAGTGCCGTATTTTTAGATTTGTTATAGACATAAAATCATCTTCCATACTGTTTGACAGTGTAACAGCTTGTTTCAGCTCTTTACTGAAGCTGCAAGATGTTTTCACTGGGTGAAATAAACATAAAAAAGTAAAAGCACTTATTATGTGATGATCTGTCAGTTGCATTATGTTATAATTGCACAACTTATATTGCTGCATTAATATGTAACTGTTAGTTTTCTTCTTCAGTATTAGCTAACAAGGTGTTAGCAGGTGCTTGAGCCACAATGGGAGACTTACAGCAGCAGTTTCTTATTTAACCCCTTATAACAAATGGTTGGTAGGACTATTGTCATCATTTACTGGAGTAAAAGGAGCAATAACCCCCAATGTTAAAATAAAACAATTAAAAGTCATGCTTTTACACTTGTTGTGTAATTGTATAAGATAAGATAAGATAAGATAAGATAAGATAGTCCTTTATTAGTGGGGAAATTTGCAGTGTACAGCAGCAAAGGGGAATAGTGCAAAAAACAAGAAGTATCAGCTAACACAGTAAAATATGAACCATTTAAATAGACGTATAAAAATAGGAGCAGTATGTACAGTATTGACAATAAACAGACTATTAACAAAATTGCACAAGTGGAAAATGATATTGCACAGTGAGAATGAATGAATGAATGATTGAATAAAATTCCACCTGAAAATATCAGGTTATTGTTAGTTCTTTGGTGTGTAAATGTAAGTGGTCTACTGGAAGCAGTGCTGGTTGTGGAGTCTGACAGCTGCAGGAAGGAAGGACATGCGATAGTGCTCCCTATAAGCATTAATAGTAAAATATACATAAAGAAGTAAAAGTACTTATTATGTGATGATCCGTCAGTTGCATTACGTCATAATTGCATAACTTATATTGCTGCATTAATGTATAACTAGCCTTTTACTGTAATTTGTGGAGCTTGCTGCTATATTTGCTGTTGTAGTAGTTTAATAATGATGTAAAGATGCATCAAATTTCACAGGCTCATTATAGTTGCTTTATTTCTGCAACTATTGCTGTCAAATAACTGTAGATAGAAGTAACTTAAGATGGAAATACATGCACAGTACTTCAGTAAATGCACTTAGTTGGATTACACCACTTCCCTTAACATACAGTTATCCTCCTTGTTTCCCCTTAAATAGCTTTAATGTTATTAAAATCATCTTCCGTACTGTTTGACAGTGTATATATTCTCAAACAGCTTGTTTCAGCTCTTTACTGAAGCTGCAAGATGTTTTCACTGAGTGAAATATTTAAACTCACTGTCCGGTCCATCAAATTGAAATATTCCACATTTTGTTGTTCATCATTTCATACACATTTTCCGAAACTTTAGCCTGGCATGTTTGGTATCTTTGAAAGCTTTTGGATCTCCACTAGAATTTAAAGATGTTAAACAAAGTTGAACAATCCTGGGCTGCACAGTAGGACTGACCTGAATGCTTTGACGTTTCGACAGTTGCCACGGCCTCCAAGTCACTATTCGATTTGGTATTCTGGACAGCCCTACTGTACAGCATGCGTTTGGCTGCTGTGGCCTTAAGTTATTTCCCCCACTTGTGTACCCAATGTAAGACGCCATGGGCTGGACTTAAAAAACTAGTGAGAGAGAAAAAAGATAATCATGTTTTTTGTTTACCAAGTACAGTACAGACTCACATTGGGTGGTTATATTCACTCCTGATTTCCTGGGCCATTGAATTTGTGAAACTATAAAGGAGGGAAGATGAGCAGAGAGATGTGGAGAGGGGAGGGCGGAGAAAGGAGGAGAGTGAATCAGATCCAGACATTGTAAGGTGCAGTGCAGTGTGGGTGTTCACAGTATTAACCCAGCCTCCGTGCTGTATAGCTTTTTGATTTACAGTGTTCACTTTCAGTCTCTTTTTTCTTTCCTCCTGTGCACCCAGGAGCTGAAACACACACTCACACTGAAGCGCCTACGGTAGCAGCTAACTGGACGGACTCTCTGGCAATTGACCTTTTGCAGGTAAGCCTGGGTTTGTAACAATACAGTTCAGCTACTTCTGTTTGATCAGTTATTCCACAGCTTTAACTTAGTGTTACTATATCCTGCTATATTTCCCCCAAGATTTGCTTCTTACTCCTTGAGATGCATCTTGTACTTTTTCAGTGTAGTTACATTTCTTGGCTATTAGACGGGGTTAGCAATGTCTTTACCAGCAGGGGCAGATTTTACATGATCTGAATGCACTCTGGGAGCACACAGTAACATTTCAGGAGAAATAATCCTACTGGAGCATGTCACAGATATTAGATGATAACACAAAGTCGCTGTTGTGCTCAACCAGGAGCATCACAGGGGATGGATTTGCATGCCTGTTCATGAGTGAGAAAAACATCTTGGTTATTAAATCCCATAATCTAATACATCTCAACCGTTATTTCGGATCATGACTGTTTCTTAAAGGTAAGAGTAAAAGTAAGAGATGTAAGAGAGTAAGAGACAAAATGTGATTTCCATCACCTTTAATTAGAAAACTATTTTTATGAGGTTCTTGTAAATGTGTGGTTTTCAGCATTTTAATGATTTTTATTTTATTGCTGCGCCAACCATAAAAATGCAATATCCTCCCTAAATCACCGTCTCTGTGTTTACAAAGATGCTCTAACATGCACAGTCGGAGGAGCAGTTCAAGGATTTGTAGTCTTTGGATTTTAAAAATGCTCAGGGAAGACCCGCTGTTGACAAGATCCTGTGATTCTGGATCACAAGGAATGCCAGCAGCAGTTGTTTTTAGACTAAGACAGCTCTTAGTGTCTGACTTGTGATAACCCTGTCCCCGAGGCTTTTGTGCCACCGACCGTGTGTTTTTCTGAGGCTTGTAAAGTGTTAATTGGAGTATCTCAGGTGTAACATGCAGCATCGGTGCCGCAAAGCAAACCTTTTGGGGGCAGCCTCGATCTTCTGGGGGTTGTGGAAAGCAATGCTTAGAGAGCAAACGAGCGAGGGAAGAAGAACAATGTAAAAGACGCAGTTTGAAACAGGCTTCTGTACTTCTGATGCTGTTGGATCGTCCAGTTAGTCCTTTATGATGGCATTTCATGCTGATACAGCAACTCATTTCCTCCTCCAGAGATTCCAATGTTTGATTTATTCCTATTATCCTTCCCCACCTCTCTGTCTTAGTGGAATAGCGGAATAAGTCTTGAACCATGAGCTCAGTGGCAGTGTTGACCCCGGAGAGCTTTGCGGAGCATCGCAGTGGCCTCAAGGACCAGGAGATTACAGGTAACGTCCGCCTGTTGTGACACTTTTGTCAGAAGGCCAAGCTAGTTAGCCTCTTATTATCTAAGAGATCAGGTGAACATATTTAGATTTTCTCCTACTTCTCTTTGCTGTGCATTCCGACTTTTCTTGTACCGTACATGCTATTTTTCTAAGGCTGGTATGATTTTTCAGTATTCCTCTTCTCAGTATACGTATTAACTACCCCTCCATATTATCTCTCCTTAACTTTAATAATCCTCCTCTATCCATCCAGACATGCATTCTGTTTTCTTCCTCCATCCTTACCTT
Organism: Sebastiscus tertius; assembly: GCA_916701665.1. NCBI lineage: Eukaryota > Metazoa > Chordata > Actinopteri > Perciformes > Sebastidae > Sebastiscus > Sebastiscus tertius. The sequence continues at coordinate 26,893 of CAKAOH010028632.1, read as the reverse complement.
AATCCTCGTTGCCTTATTTATCTTTGTCTCTCCGGACCAGGCTGCGTCCCGGAGGATGAGGCCTACATCCCCACCTACCTGGAGGCCTTCCCTCCGCTGCCGGAGAAGGGGGCACCAGGGGAAAAGGCCGGGGAGCCGGTTTCAGCGTGGGGGAGCAGGATCAGGCCCATCAAAGCCTCTGTCATCACCCAGGTCAGGCAGCCACTGGCTACATACATAAACAGGCAACAGAATATACACAAGTTTACACATACACATTAGAGCTGCAACAATTAATCGATTAGTTGTCAACTATTAAATTAACTGTTTTGATAATCGATTAACTGGTAGATTCCAGCTTCTTAAATGTGAATATTTTCTGGTTCCTTTACTCCTCTATGACAGTTGTGGACAAACAAGACATTTGAGGACGTCATCTTAGACTTTGGGAAACACGGTTTTCACCATTTTCTGACATTTTACAGACCAAACGACTAATAGATTAATCGCAAAAAATAATCAACAGATTAATCAACAATGAAAATAATTGTTAGTTGCAGCCCTAATACAGATGTTATGAGTTATTGGAAACACTCAGGGTCTAATTTGCAAACTGTTTTGACTTTAACAACTGTCATTCATGCAAAAAAAATCAAATACTATGTTTTGATGTCTGTCATTCATTCATCTGCTCTTTAGATATCTTTCTGACCGTAACTAAATTTTGCCACGAGCCACAATAGCGGTCGATAAGATGCACCAGTAATGGGAGAATAAGCAAATGAGACACGTTGCCTGAAATGTGAACCTACTCCCCCTCCTCCCTTGTAACCCGCTCTGTTGCGTAGGTGTTCCACGTGCCCCTGGAGGAGCGTCGCTACAAGGACAACAGCCAGTTCGGGGAAGGCGAGGAGGCCAAAGTGTGCTTGGACATCATGCAGCGGACGGGGGCCCACATTGAGCTGTCCCTGGCCAAAGACCAGGGCCTGTCCATCATGGTCACCGGCAAACTGGACTCTGTCATGAAGGCTCGCAAGGAAATCGTGGCTCGCCTGCAGACGCAGGTAAGTTCACCGCCGTTGTTTGAGCTCATAAATGAAGGATACAGAGTGCATGGCGGGGGTGTTTTCTTGACTAGATCGATTGAAAATGCTGTCTTTCTTTGGCTAAATAAGCAGAGACCTTGGAAGTATTAGTCAAAAGCATGAATGTGTTCGTAAAGAACATTGTTGCAAATTAAAGTTATATTACCAATAATGCAGTAAATGTTCTAAAGATGCAGAATAAAATGAATTTGTAAGCTCTGTTGCAGTTGTAGACAGTCATGAGTTAAATTACTGTCATGTTGCCAATTTAAAAAATGCCTCTCGTAACTTCTTTATCTTGATACATTGTGCGACAATATATTGGTGCAAGCGTATTGTGTGCTGCTGTTGAATAATTTGTGTTTTTAGTGATTATGCATTCCTGTATTTTGCTCCCTCACCAATTCTATTTTTAAGTGAAAGGGTTTTTTTGTCTTGAATAGTGAATACCGTTGGAAAAATGCCCCCGACTAACAGATGTTTCTTTGAGGAAGAACAACGACTCACATCACTTAAACTGATGAATGAGATCAGAGGGTTTTTACTGTGACAATCTGTTTCTTTTATTGGCATTTGCTCTTTTTTACATCCTCACAAAATTATATAGGATAGTTAGTTCTAGCTGCAGCTTGAAGAATCCTATCAGTGCAGGCAGGCCGGTTTTAGGACAAAAAGTTGAGCTGAAAAATGACCGTCAGCTCCCGAGGGTGGCCTTTCTGGGCTTCAGCAGTAAACATGCTGATTTCCACTTCAATTGGTGCACCGAGGTCCACCTGTATAGCTGAGCTGCAGTTATTGATACAAGAGTGCAGAAAAAACAAACTGTACTCTTCGCAAGGTCGAACGGTTTAGTTTTTGTTTACCTGCTGAAAACCCACATATTCCATTGTTACTGTTAATTACTGTCCTTGGTAGACTAGAAATGTGAGGAAACTAATATTCTAATATTATATAAATGTGAAACCACAGCGGCTAAATCAACAATTCTGTATTTTTATGAATATGTCTTATCCTTAACTCCTAAGAGAACTTTATATAATGCTAATGAAGTTAGTTCAGGCATGATGATGTTTCCTGATGCAATGATTTACTGCCGTTTTCCAATGTGTAACAATGCAAATCTTCACTCACTTTCTCCCAGGCCTCGGCTACGGTCGCCATCCCCAAGGAGCACCATCGTTTTGTCATCGGTAAGAATGGCGAGAAGCTGCAGGAGCTGGAGCTGAAGACCGCCACCAAGATCGCTATTCCACGTCCCGACGACCCCAGCGCCAACATCCGCATCACCGGCACCAAGGAAGGCATCGAGAAGGCTCGCCATGAAATACTTCTGATCTCTGCTGAACAGGTGAGCTGCGGGGTTCAGTTTGTGATGTGATCTTTAAAGATGGAGGTCTGGCTGGCTGGCTGTGACCCGGCCATTAAGATTTGAAGACTAAAATTGTCGCTGCTGAATTGTGTTTTCATACTGTGCTTTTTTTGCCTCTCTAATCATGGCCGTCACTATTTACTCCTGCTCACCAGGACAAGCGTGCAGTGGAGCGTCTGTCCCTGGAGAAGGCCTTCCACCCCTTCATCGCTGGTGCTCACAACCGGCTGGTGCAGGAGCTAAGCCAGGAGACGGGCGCTCGCATCAGCATCCCCCCACCCAGCCTGCCCAAGGACGAGATCGTCATCACCGGGGAGAAGGAGGCCGTCGCCCTGGCGCTCAGCCGCATCCGAGCCATCTACGACGACAAGGTGCGTTTGTTCAAAACGAACGTTTTTTTAGCAACCGTAGGACTCATATAACCCCGTTCTGACTCTAACTCACCCTGGCTCTTGACTGACTTTAGAATTGATTTGTAATGTTTAATTTAATCTTTTTAAAGCCATTAGTGGCTTAGCATCAGATTAAATAACTGAGCTTTTATCTCCATATGTACAAAGAAGTCTTTAATCTATCTGCAATTTATTTGAGTGCCTCGTGGACTACTGATATAGTCTGTCTCTATCTCTACTGTCAACTGTCTATAAATGACAAAAAAACCTTATAGCCTTTGAAAACCCTTATATGCAATTTTATTTTGAGTCATCTGAATCGAAAATAGCTGTTATTTCACATTTTCTCATTCTTTTTGGCTGCTATCAAATAGGGTTGGGTGAAAGAATCGGTACAGCATAGTATCATAATATCTTGCTTGGCAATATTATATCGATACACAGACGTCAATCGTTATCAATCTTTAAACTATTAACCTCTTAACAATCCGGACGCTATTCTGTCTTTCAGAGATTAAAGCAGGCTCAGTCTTAAAGCTAGAGTAAAGATACTGGTATCATATGAATCTAGAAAACCTAAGGATTGTTATCAACAATGTCATGTTAGCTTGTCAGGAAGAATGTTAAATAACGCTCCAAAGTTGCGATACATTTTGGCAAGGAAGAACTGGCATGGCCATTTTCAAAGGGGCCCCTTGACCTCTGACCTCAAGATATGTGAATGAAAACTCTGAGATGAACAGAGTAAACTGTATTTTATTAGATAAAACAGATGTTGATAAACTGCATAATTTGCAGTTGCAAAAAGGTAATAAATTGCAATATATGTTATGGCAATACTCAGCATATCGCAAAATGTTTAAAATTGCAATAAGATCGCATCGCGACTGAAGTGTCGTGATAACATTGTATCGTGATAACATTGTGTCGTGGTGCCTCTGGTGATTCCCACCCCTACCATTTAATTCAGTTTTTTATCTACATATTTGCTTCAGATATTTTCATTCCATCACTGCTGATGAAGCAGTTTTTGTTTTCAAAATTTCAAATGCAAGCATCGCGAGGAACACAAAAGCGAGACAAGGAACAAAACATGAAAATTGGATCACAAACTAGCCTCACTTGTTTGTTTACATTCCTGCCAGCTCTCGTTCTTGGATCGTTCAGACATTTTTGTGAATTGTTCAGCAATTTATGCCGACTTTTAGTGTGTACTAAACTTACCCAGAATGACTTGCTGTGAGCGAGCAGATTGGGGTTTAATTTAGGGCTTTATGGCACGACACACGTGATCGCAGATATTAAACTTTGTGGTTTTCTCTGTTTTCATCACAGTCTCACATTAACCACTTATTCACTCTGCCGCCTGGATCTTAAACCTCATCTGTACTAACAATGTTTGGCGCAGTGCTTTTTGTAATGAGGAGGCTTTATTATTGTTTTTACCACACACTAGAAACTCTAAAAGATGGATGGATGGATGAAACGTGGAGAGGAAGTGTGTATGTGTGCTGGATGAGTGCTGGCGATAGGCAGGCCGGAGATAATGTGGAGAGAAAATTGGATTTCACCAGAGAACAACAGGATGAGAATGCTAATGTCATTTAGTGCATATGCATGAGAGGCAAAAATAAATATATTTTCTCTGGCTTTCAATCACTCTCTTCTCTCTCTCTGCTCACCTCTTGCCAGCTTATTTCCTCTTGTCTCACTGTCGCTCAGTCCTCCTTTTTCCAACTTTCATCTGCTCTGTCCTTCCTGCTTCCTGCCTGTCATTCCTCTTTCTGTCTCCTGTTGTGTTCCCATCCATCCCTCACCGGGCTCCTCAATTTCCCCGCGCTGTCCTTCCTTTCACCGCCGTTATCTTCTCCGTAACCAATCACTTCTAATCCTCTACCCGCAGAAGAGGAAGACAACCACCATCTCCGTGGAGGTGAAGAAGTCTCAGCATAAGTACATTATAGGTCCAAAGGGCAACACGCTGCAGGAGATCCTGGAGACCACGGGGGTGTCTGTGGAGATGCCTCTGCTGGACTCCAGCTCAGAGACCATCATCCTCAGGGGGGAGCCCGACAAGCTGGGACCGGCGCTCACACAGGTGTACGCAAAGGTAAGGAGGAGAGGGCATGGTAATTATTAGCAGTTATTTATCATTGGATTGTTGGTTTTTAAGTTGTAAGCCTTTTGTCCCTGCGCAGGCAAAGAGTGTGATGGTGGTGGAGGTGACCGCTCCGGCCTGGCTGCATCGCTTCATCATCGGCAAGAAAGGACAGAACATCGGGCGGATCACACAGCAGCTACCACGGGTGAGGAGAGAGATGATCGGAGATAGAAACCAGAGATAAACCACACAATCTGCCACAATCTACAATATGACAGAGTAGTTTGAACAGTGATTATTATCAATCATGTAGGAGGTGAAGAAGGAGGGGAGATTCTGCAGCATGGCAGCGGACACTTATAACATGGACTGTGATGTGTCTTATTTACTGTGACACTAGGGGGGAATCAACACTTCATCTTTATTTGTGTGTTTGTGTGCAGGTTCACATAGAGTTTACGGACGGCGAGGAGCGCATCAGTCTGGAGGGACCAACAGAGGAGGTGGAACTGGCTCAGGCCCAGATACAAGAGATCATCAAGGACCTGGTGAGCACACACACGCACACGCACGCACACACACACACACACACTCACTCACAGAACTTCTGACCAGAAATGTGGGCTTTTCCTTTGGGCATGCAACTCTGCAAACTGTCGGCTAGTTGCTTTGCGTACAACACACAGAGCTGGCTGTAAACAGGCAAGAAGCTGTGTGCTGCAAACTGCGGTAAAAACCCCAACTGAGATGCATATTCCAAAGTATATTTCCAAAGAATGCTCCTAAAGAATGCTCCTAAAACCTGAATAATATCGACATATCGCACATGTCTTAATCGGAAAATGCTCCCTTCAGAATAAGGCCTAATTCAGAATATAAAAAAGGAATATGCTGTTTACATGACCCGTAGCAAATTCAGAATATTGTCATATTCGTAAAAACAGTACAATATTTGTGTGCACGGTAAACTTAATGTATTTAAACGTAATATTGTTTTGAACTGTTGGTCAGACAAAACAAGCATTTTGAAGACATCGTCTTTTTTTCATCATTTTGTTTTAATTCTATAGATCAAACCATGAATCAGATAATCAAGAAAATAATTAACAGATGAATTGATAATGAAAGTAATCGTTAGTTGCAGCCCTGCATGGGATATCTTTTACAATAAGAGGAGCGGTCTTAATCAGTAAATGCATTCGTAAAAAGGGTCATAACACCGTCAAATGCTCCCGATATTATTTCTTATTTAATACATTTCAAGGTAGTTGTAACATTCCTACCCAGAATGACATGCAGCATTGTTGTTGGAAGTTCACTCATTTTCACTCTTAGAATAAAGACACTTGGAAAGCTGAGGGATACACGGAAAGAGACACAGCAGATCCAGATTTGAAGGGGTTCTGTGGTACTGTAGCTCAGGGAACAAATCCAGTGACAAATCTTCCTCTGCCCCTCTGCGTCCAGCTGGTGAGGATGGACTACACCGAAGTCATCATAGATCAGCGTTTCCACAGACACCTCATCGGAAAGAACGGAGCCAACAGTGAGTACACTTCTGTTCTGCTGATCTCAACAGAAAAAAACTGGCCCATCGACACTGCTGGGGTTTAGAGTTCAAATGCCAGTGGGACCAGCCATTTTATTTTTTATTAAAAACCGCTGACTCAGTAAATTTAACCACTTTTTTGTTTTTACTCTTTTAGTCAGAAGAGTCAGATCTTGTGCAAATTAATAAATAAATTAAGAAATTGAAGGGCTTGAAAGGTAGCTGTAAAAGGTTTGTATCATTAGCCGTTGTGGAGCTTCATAGTAGCTGTGATCGGCCTCAATTCATGTCGGTTACAATGGACTGCGGTAGAGACCAGTTGTCAGAGTGTAAAGCAGAGAAATGGATTATGATGCAGGATGGGTGTGAACAGTTTGATGCTTTTTTTCCAAAATAAAAACTCAAGCTGAGCACAAAAAAAACTCAAAATCTTCTGATCCATCTTTGAAAATGCAACCCCCTCTCTCTTCATTTTTTCACCATTCTGTCACACCATCCAGTCAATCGGATCAAGGAGCAGTACAAAGTGTCCGTACGAATCCCCCAGGACTCTGAACGAAGTGGTCTGGTCCGGATCGAGGGAGACCCTAAAGGAGTCCAGCTGGCACGCAGAGAGCTCATTGAGATGGTCCAGAGAATGGTGAGAATGGGGTCAAAGTTTAGGTTGGTTCATTCATTCATTCTGCTGGTCGGCATAAACCCCCAAAAAAAGAAATGCTCCGTACACAGACTCCAAAGTGGCCTGCTCACACTTTTTTTTTCCAATTTCCAGGAGAACGAGCGCACCAAAGACCTGATCGTGGAGCAGAAGTTCCATCGGACAATCATCGGCCAGAAGGGAGAAAAGATCAAAGAAGTTCGAGACAAGTTCCCCGAGGTGAACGTTTGTCTCCGACAGCACTTCATCTCGCCCCATTCATCATTGTGAAATAATTAGTTTGGATCCAGTCTGATTTAATGTGACGAGTGTTATTTGTTCTGCTTCTAGGTCATTATCAATTTCCCCGACCCGGCGCAGAAGAGTGACATCGTCCAGCTGAGAGGGCCGAAGAACGAGGTGGAGAAATGCGGAAAGTTCCTCCAGAAAATCATCGCCGACCTGGTATGACCCGCCACGTTCTGTCTCTGTCTCTTTATCTGTTTCTGTCTCTCTAGACTTCACTTCACAGCAGCTTTCCTTTCTTTCTTTCTTTCCCAGATTGAGAACAGCTTCTCGCTCTCCGTTCCCATCTTTAAGCAGTTTCACAAAAACATAATTGGTAAGGGCGGCGCCAACATCAAAAAGGTAAGAATTTGAAGTGCACTCTGAAAATGATCACTTCACAGTTTTTTTAAAGCCATATCTTGAAATGAATAAATATTTAAAGACAGATTTCAGCCCTAAGATACTGTCACCAGAGCAAATGTTACATTATGTAAAAGGCACAAAATAACAGATGTTATTGATGCCGCCAGATCCGTGAAGAGACCAACACTAAGATCGACCTGCCGACGGAGAACAGTAACTCCGAGATGATCGTCATCACGGGCAAGAAGAGCAACTGTGAGGCAGCCAGAGAACGAATCCTCGCCATCCAGAGAGAACTGGTGAGAGACGTCAGACTGCTTTTGACAGTTGTTGCAGCCTCTTTTTGTATTTACTTTCCTCCATCGTTTCCCCCAAATTTACTTTTTATGCCTTTTATGTACCATTCTCGTGAACGCGATATCTCAGGAACGCTTGAAGGGAATTTCTTCAAATCTGGCGCACACATCCTCTTGGACTCAAGGATGATGATTAGATTGTGGCGGTCAAAGCTCAATGCCACCGTGACCTCATGTCCGTCCCATTCTCGTGATATCTCAGGAACGCCTTGGTCGGATTTCTTCAAATTTGGCACAAACGTCCCCTCGGACTTAAGGATGAGATTTTGGTTGTCAAAAGTCAGCTCACTCAAGAATTCATACGCTAATTATGACAATTTTACACAAATGTCTAACAGGATAAAATGATGAAGTGATGACATTTTGGACAGACATGGATGTAAACTGCAACTTGACTGGTTGGTGGAGGCACACTGTACAACCGTGAGGCGGTAATTCTAGTTTTATTTAGAATGACTTGATAAAGAAAATAAATAATGGATGTGATTGATAATATTGAGGCATTTGGTGGTAAAATGCTAAAATAAATCGTTTTTGTATTTAGACTTTTTCAAGGTCAAGTTCTCAGCTATTTCCTGAGCTTTCAGCCGTATCTCTCATTCTTCCTCATCAGAAGATGACCAAGAGATGTGGTTTAAAGCTCTGGAAATCGTTAGCTGCAACATCATGGTTCGAATTTGGCTGGGGACCTTTGTTGCATCTCTGTGCATCTCTGAGATTAATTTAAAACGAATTACAGATTAAGATGTGAAAATGTGTTGTAATATTCCTTTATATATCAAGGAGGGATTAGGCGAAAGACAAAATACTGTAAATGTAGCTGTACCTCAATATATCTCCCTGGCGTTTATTTCTCTCTTCATCCCTTCAGGCCAACATTAAGGAGACGGAGGTCGCCATCCCTGCCAAGCTGCACAACTCTCTGATCGGCGCCAAGGGCTGCCTCGTGCGCTCCATCATGGAGGACTGCGGCGGCGTCCACATCCATTTCCCCTCCGAGGGCTCCGGCTCGGACAAGGTCACCATCAGAGGGCCCGTCGGCGAGGTGGAGAAGGCCAAGAAACAGCTGCTGCAGCTGGCTGAGGAGAAGGTGAGTTAGGGACAGAAAAGTTTGAACAATGGATACAAAGAGTGAACGAACACAAGAGGGTGACGTAAAATGACAGAAGTGAGCTAAGAGGAGGGGAAGTGAGGGGCGAATACTTACATCGCTGTCCTGTCCTCTGTTCTTTTCAGCAAGTCAACAACTTCACAGCTGAGCTTCAGGCCAAACCAGAGTACCATAAATTCCTGATCGGCCGTGGAGGGGCCAATATTCGCCGTGTGCGGGACAAGACGGGGGCCCGCATCATCTTCCCGTCGCCGGATGACACCGAGCAGGAACTGATCACCATCGTAGGGAAGGAGGAAGCCGTTCGTCAGGCCCAGAAGGAGCTGGAAGGTCTCGTCAAAAACCTGGTAATTAATTACTACACAGCATTTATCTGATGTTGAAATAACTTATTCATCTTATATTGATATTTAAATGTCTTTTTTATTTATTCTTAATTCTCTAAATCTTCGGTGTCATAAACTGAACTATCCCCTTTCTCCACTTACTATGTTCCTGTTGTCTCCCTCTCCAGGACGACGTGGTGGAGGACAGCATGGTAGTAGACGTTCGCCACCACCGCCACTTTGTGTGTCGGAGAGGCCAGGTGCTGCGGGAGCTGGCTGAGGAGTACGGCGGAGTAGCCGTGAGTTTCCCTCGTACGGGAGCCAACAGTCAGCGGGTCACTCTGAAGGGAGCCAAGGACTGTGTGGAGGCCGCCAAGAAACGCATCCAGGAGATCATCGAGGACCTGGTAAGAGACATTTGAGAAGTGAAGAAACAATAAGAAGTGAAATTCAAGTCAATAAAAAAAAAAAGAATTCTGCTCCTGATGTGTCTGTGTTTGCTGTCGGAGCCGTTGTTACCCAGCTGTCTCCTCTCTGCCCCCAGGAGTCCCAGGTGAGCGTGGAGGTGGCCATCCCTCAGCGCTACCACCGAGCCATCATGGGGCCTAAAGGTTGCCGCATCCAGCACATCACCAGGGAGCACGAGGTCCAAATCAAGTTCCCCGAGAGAGACGACAGCGCTGCAGGTCAGGAACATAACACACGAGAGAAGTGTACATGCAGCTACAATAATAAAGCTGTTGTTAATATGTTGCCACCGCGAAGAGAGCAGAAAAATAAGAAAATAGAGCTCTCTGAGTACAGCGATTATGATATCTGGCGTCACATTATGACCATAATAACCCAAAACGACATTTGAGATACAGAGATAAGATAAGATCAGATAAATAGGAATAAAAATCAATATATTTGCATCCAAATGTATATGTTAACACAGAAAACTGGCAAGCTATAACCTGGCTTTTAATGCATTATCTGTGGTGTAATTACAGGTCAGGAGGCTCCACCACAGGAAAACGGTGAGGTCAGTCCAGAGGCAGAGTTTGTCGCCCGCAAGGGTGACATCATCACCATCGCTGGGCGCGCAGAGAAGTGTGAACAGGCTAAAGCCGCCCTGCTGGTAGGCGCTGTTTTACTTCAATTACAGACATGATGCTGTTGTCTGTTCTTTCCTCTCTGTCGTCCGTGTCCTCAATGATATTCCTGCTTTCCTCCCTCAGGCGCTGGTGCCCATAACGGAGGACGTCGAAGTGTCTTACGAGCTGCATCGCTACATCATCGGCCAGAAGGGCAGCGGGATCAGGAAGATGATGGAGGAGTACGAGGTTAGCGTATACTCTCTGGTGCCATCTTCTGGCCGTGAGACCTTTCATACCGCAGGTCAAAACAGCCTGTGTTTTAACCCTTTGAACTCTGCAATAGAAATGGTCCACCAGTGCCTACATTGGCATTTTTTGCTAATTATAATGTCATTTCTTGATCTTCAAATGCTTCATATCCCTAAAATCTGTACAACCTAAGCTAAAAGGTTATGTCGGTCAATAAACCATAATAATTGATAAAAGTATTGAAATTGTCATAAATAAAAAAATAAAAGGTTACTAAATAAACACACAAAACATATTAATCCACAAATGTTCTAAATGTAGAAACATGAACAAAATGTTTCTTAACCCTCCATAAGTTATTTGAACTATAAACAGCTTTTTGTTTTTGTGATATGCACATTTTCATGAGCAGAACGTTTTTCTCGTTCGTTGCAAAGACGTTTTGATGGTTTTGTTACGTTCAGCATGTAATGTAATGACATTGTCACGAGCATAAGACGTGATGACGCGGATGACAGAAGTCTTAGTTTTCCGCTGCAAAATGAATGATTGCTCTACATATTACGGTTTTTATTTTACATCGATTTGAACAGGGTCATGCAAACATCGATCTCCTGCTCCCATTACGGGGCAATAATCTGGCACCACTGTGTGTTGTCACCAGGTTTTGTACTGCACGTAATGTAACATAATGACATCATCACGAGCGTACAACGTGATGAAGCGAAAGGCAGAAGTCTTAGCTTTCCGCTGCAAAAAGAATGAATGCTCTAGCTATTACGGTTTTAGATTTAAACAGGATCATGGAAACAATGATCTCCCGCGGCCACCCGCAGGAGATCATTGTTTTTAAAGGTTAAAGCTGTTAGCTGTTTTAAACATGCTTAATTATTGTGATTAATTTAATTAGTTATATTGATAGAAAAGTAAGGGGGATTTCCTAAACACGCAAGTCATCTCTAATTAATTGTTGGCATGTTGTGTGTGTGTGTGTGTGTGTGGTCTTGCATATGCAGGTGAACATCTGGGTGCCACAGCCAGAGAAGCAGCTGGATGTGATCAAGGTGACGGGCCTGGTGGCCAACGTGGAGCGAGCCAAACAGGGTCTGCTTGAGAGGGTCAAAGAACTGCAGGCCGAGCAGGAGGATAGGGTATATATACACACACACACACACACACACACACACACACAAAGCAATATTTCCTCTCCAACATAGTTAACTTATCATCGTCTCTGCTGCCCCTTCTCCTTTTCAGGCCCTGCGCAGTTTCAAGGTGACCATGTCTGTAGATCCAAAGTTTCATCCCAAGATCATCGGCCGCAAAGGAGCGGTCATCTCTCAGATCAGGAAGGACCACGACGTCAGCATCCAGTTCCCCGACAAAGGAGACGAGCAGCAGGTGTGTGTGTGTGTGTTTGCGTTATTGCTTCTATGTCGTTAAAAAACTGTTTCCATGTGTTTTTTTTCACTTAAAATACATATGTTGTATGTATTTTAAATGTGTTTTCTCTTCTATCTTCTATAACTGATTTAACTTGAGCTTTTAATATACACTTCTCATTCCTCACATGTCCAATTCAAATTCCTGTCTTCCCCTCTATTTACATGTAACTGTCCCTTTCACCTCTATCAGTCACGCATATTTAATCCTGTTCCTGTATTTGTTTTCCATCCTTGGCTTTCCCTCCGAAGGATCTGATCGTGATCTCGGGGTACGAGCGTAACGTGGAGGAGGCGAGTCAAGCCATCCAGCAGCTGGTGGCCGAGTTGCAGGAGATGGTGAGCCAAGATGTTCATCTGGACCCGAGGACCCACGCTCGCATCATCGGCGCCCGTGGCAAAGCCATCCGCAAGCTGATGGAGGAGTTCAAGGTTAGATGTTGGAAATTTGACACACCGGTTCTTAGTTTCATTTTGACTCTGAATACAGAGGAGAAATCTTCTGATTTGCATTATTATATCTTGTTTGATTTTCACCCGTTGATGTTTTCCACTCTATTTAATCCTGTTTTCTCCTCTTGTTCCTCCTCTTCAGGTGGATATCCGGTTCCCTCAACCAGGCTCCGACGAGCCCGACAAAGTGACGGTGACGGGCCTTCCTGAGACTGTCGACAACGCCATCGACCACCTGCTCAACCTGGAGGAGGAATATGTGAGTTCACAAAGACCGTAGCAGTCGCTACACCGTTTAGAAGTACGGCGTTTCTCTCCCTGGCACTAAAGCTGGGTTGCCGAGGCAGTTTGAAAATAAATTTTCTTCTCCCCTCCCTCCCTCTTTTCTCCGCCTCTCTCAGATGCTCAGCGTGACGGAGACGGAGACTTTGGCAGCTTACATGAAGCCTCCCTCTCGCTACGGAGGGGGAGGGGGAGCAGGAGGAGGTGATGACAGCAGCGGGGGTCCGGCTAAGGGCTTTGTGGTGCGGGACGCCCCCTGGAACGCAGCAGGGAACAAGGTTGGACACACTCATTTCTTACGCTCATTGATGAATGTAGAGATAGTAGGGCTAGTGGTCCAAGGGAAATCAAATGATCCTTAAATGTATTTATTAAGGCTGTCAATCGATTCAAATATTTAATCATGATTGATCGCATGTTTGTCCATAGTTAATCGCAAATCAAACGCACATTTTTTATCTATTTTAAAATGTACCTTAAAGAGAGATTTGTCAAGTATTTAATACATTAATGACAAATATTGTCCAGAAACCCTCACAGGTACTGCATTAAGCATAAAAGAAAGCTCAAATCATAACATGGCAAACTGCAGCCCAACAGGCAACAACAGCTGTCAGTGTGTCAGTGTGCTGACTTGACTATGACTTGCCTCAAACTGCATGTGATTATCATAAAGTGGGCATGTCTGTAAAGGGGAGACTCATGGGTACCCAGAGAACCCATTTTCATTCACATATCTGGAGGTCAGAGGTCAAGGGACCCCTTTTTGAAAATGACCATGCCAGTTTTTGGAGCGTTATTCAACCTCCTTTGCATCAAGCTAGTTTGACATGGTTGGTACTGATTGATTCCTTAGGTTTTATAGTTTCATATGATGCCAGAAGACTGAGCTTGCTAGAACCTCCGAAATCGCAATTTGCGTTAATGTGTTAAAGAAATTAGTGCCGTTAAGACTGAGCTTGCTAGAACATAAGATAATAAGTTGAAAAGAGGAGATCCAGATGAGTTAGAGAAGGAGTTTTAAATAGTGGAAAGGGTGCTGCAACTTTCAGAGAGATCTACTTCTATATTTTGTACAGTGTCTTGCATTGCATCCAGGTTTATTAGTGCAGTGTATCAAACATTTAGCATATGTTTGTTCTAGGCTCCCGACATGAGCAGCGCGGAGGATTTCCCCACGTTCGGGACAGGCGTGGCCCCGAAGCAAGCGTCCGCCTGGGGTCCCAAGAAGTTCTGAAGCCGCTCATCTGGAGGAAAACAAAAAAAAAAAAACTTGTGTAAAGTAGATGATGAGAGATGAAAGAAATCTCTAATCAAATTGCTGCTCGCCTTCCCTCCTCCTCCTCCTCTTCCTCTTCTCTTTAGCCTCCCTTTTTGTCGCTCTTTCTCTGTAAACCCTTTGTACCATCCTCCCACAACCAGCCACAATGAATTCTGGGAGAACTATCCCTTCTTTTTTTACCTCCTCTTAGAACCTCCACCTCCTCCTTTCCCCCTGAGAGAGAAAAAAAAAGAACATCGAGTGCTCTCTTCATAGTTTCTTGCTGTCCTGCTCTGCCTCTCGGTTGCACCACCCCTGCCGGTCTCGCTGAAATATCTCAAAGACTGTCCCACCTTTTTTCACCTCTGACTGCCAAACTCCTCCTCAAAAATCAAACTCACTGCAGTACATCAGACACGTTTAAACTCTTCAGAGTCTGCTGAATCAGAGACGAGGGGTCAGAGAGCACCGGGGGGAATATCCTGAAGCTTTTCAGGGAGGTGGTGGTCGTGTATCCAAGTACTGATAGCTAAATCTTGGATTTTTAAGCTAAAAAAAAAAAAAAAAAAGCGGTTTTACTGTGCAAGAAGAGTTTGTAAACAATGACAGCTTTTAAGGTTCTTTTTCCTGTGGTTTTTACAAGGAGGTTTCTTGTTGGCTCATCTTTCCAGTCAGTAATGTGGTGCAGCAGATGAGGCAATGAGCTGTGTGTGCGTGCGTGTGTGTGTGTGTGTGCTGGTGGGTTCAGGAGAGGTTTTTCACCCACAAGTGTTTGTAGATCCCCCTTTTTATTTATGTCGGAGCTGGGAGCAAAAAACAGCTGCTGTAGTCAACTCACTGGAGCTTTTTCTTTTTAAATCAAAAGATGTGGAAGTCCCGCGCCGATTGTTTGTACTGAAGGTCATTTTGTCACTTGTTTATTTATTCGAAAATGGAGCCATTTTATTTGAACTACTGTGATCATGCGTTTTTTTTTTTTTTTTTATAAAAGCACTCACTGTAGCTTGATGCTTACAACCTTATGTTTGGGAGTGAATGTCGTACGTCAGGGTTCGGGAAACATGTTAACAGTTGTTATGTGTAAGTGTACAAAGAACTTTTCGCTATTTTTTTAAACTGTGTGGGATTTTTTTCGTTGTTGGCATATTTGGAAGACTGTATGTATGTATGTATGTATGTATGTATGTATGTGTGTGCGCATGGAAGTTAAGATGTATATTTGAATGAAGCTGAACCAAACTTTTACATCGTCTTTGTCCGTTTGTCTCTCTTCTCGGAGCTCATTTAGAGGTTTTTACCCTCTCGGCTCAGCATTTACACTTGATTTTCTTCTGTCGACATGCACACGATGCTGCTTTAAAATCTGACCTCCCCTCCCACAAAACAAACTCAGTATCAACAGCTGCACTTTGGTTTTCTCATTCAAGTGCTTTACATGTATTTAGTCATATTTTGTAGCAGAAACCTTTGTTGCCCCCTCCTTTTTCCAGAGACTTAAAAAGCGATGTGTCCTGTTTGCTAAACCGTACAATTGGCCCGGATTTCAATTAGTTACGTCAAAGCTTCCTTGTGCCTGGAGTCTTAAAGGAATAGTTTAACAGTTTTCGGGAATACACTTAACTCGCTTTCTTTCCACAAATTAAGAGATGATTGTTAACACTCTCAACTCAGCCTAGTTACACAGCAGTTTGTAAACTAGTCAAGAAATTGAATGTATTGATTCGTGTACATGCACATGTGATTGTCTGCATGAACTCAATTCTTATCTAATGCACGTAATTGTGAACCGGGAAGTATAGAGAGCAGCGAACGCCGCGTAGAGAGCAGGTCGGGTGGATTGGTGGGTCAAATAACGCAACACTTTTGCCCAGAAGACTGGGCGTTCATGTCCCATGTGAACGTTGATTTATTTGTCACATAACTTCTGTACTTAAGTTATGGCACTTTCCTTGTTATTTTAACCCAAACCACGATCTTTTTCCTAAACCTAAATAAATAGTTTTGTTGCCTAAACCTAACCAAGTTGATCTATTCCTATTTTATTTTGAAAAGACTGGAGCGGAAATTCACACGTGGTGCTGGACATTCGTAGGAAAACGCACAAAAAAATTGTTAAAAGTCGTGCTGAGCATCACGAAGAAAAAAAAAGGGAAATTCGTGTCTATGTACACGAATCAAATCGATTACATTTCGTGACTATTTCACAAACTGCTGTGAGACTGTGTTGTTGGTACAGAGCTAGTGCCAGGAGGTGGTTAGCTTAGCTTAGCATAAAGACTGGAAGCTGGAGGAGAAAGTGAAGCAAATATGCATACACCTCTAAAACTAATTAACCAGTTCAATCTTATTCATTTAATACAAATACAAACAGAAATGCAAAAGGGACAAGTTGTGGTAATGGGAACAGGTATGTGCTGCAGTTATTTCAGCAGAAGTACTGGGCAGATTTAAACAAATGAGATACAACACTAATCTAATAATCTGCCTGTTGGAAAGAAAGCGAATTTCTCAAAGTGTCAAACTATTTGAGAGGGCCAGGAAGAGCTCGGGACCAGATTGGCAGCTCTAAGTTAGACATTAGAACAAAATAAGAAAACTCAGGGTCCAATTAAAAGTCAAAGCTGGTGCAGAAATTACTCTTTTAAAGCTGGGGACAGATTATAAAATAAAACCGACTATGCAACCCAACAGGATCATACAGCAGATCACTGTCTGTCAGTACGTTACTGTACTTCGCTACAATTATGGCATCATTCTAGTTATGTTTGTGGGACGGCAAACTAGTAATTTATTTTTTTTTAGTTGTTGAACTCTTGGCTGAGTCTCTGCATTTTTAGATTACTATATGTGTTTGTCTTTTCTTAGATGGGAGGACAGCGCTGCTTCTGAAGCAGCCACTATTTCTGTAAAAAGCTATGAAAACACCCACTATTGGCCTTAATGAGTAATTAGTCTACAGCATTTTGGAAAAGGTGTGATTGAGTAAGTATGCAACACTGCAATAACATGTCAGTGACCGGACTTTTTTTCCTACTCTAAATAAAATTAAATAAAAAAAAAAGGAACCAAAAGCATCAGTAGGTTGTCTTTTCTTCATGGCATCTTTTTGTTTTACAGCCCGTACCAAAAAACAAAACAAAAACATCCATCTGTGCATACTGTCTGTTAGTTTATTTTTATTTTTTTATAAATCAGGATGATATGAGTTGTTATGCAACAGCCTGTACAAAGCACAACGCATAACACTGGTAGGCAATAATCTTAAACTGACGAATAAAATGACCAAGGGGGAGCAAATACAGACTGAACAAAATGGGACCAAGGATTGAGCCTTGTGGAACACCACACGACATATGAGCCCACGATGAGACAAAATCATCGATAGTCAACCTGAAAGATCTCTCTGTGATGATTGAGGAAAACCAGGGCAGTTCCGTCTATGCTGACCAAGTGCTTTAGTCTATCCAGCCCGATGGTATGATCAACATTTTCTAACAAAATAAGAATAAGAAAACAAGAATACTAAAACGAAATGATGACCAGAATCTGCAATCATAAGAATATCATTAGTGACTTTCAGCAGAGCGGTTTCGTTACAGTTTTGTGATCAGAGACAAAATCTTTCCCTCTCGCCTCCCTTGTTCATGTGTGGGATGTCCTGTTTCAGGTCAAAAGATTCTCATATACTTAAAAATTCAGAAGCAAAGCAATTAGTGGGGTCTTCCACATGGATATTAAAACCTACAACCAGTAAAAGTTTGTCATAGCTAAGAGCAACAGATGAAATAAAAATCTGAGAAATCAGATAAGAAGCTACGATTGGGTTTATGGGGGCGATAAATAACGATACAGCAGATGGTGGGTATCACAATTGATGTTGGACGTCAGCACTTAAGAGCTAGAAGGTTTCTCCACTTAGATGAGGCAACAGTTTTAAATGCTTTTTGAGAGCCACAGCAAGGCCTCCTCCAGGACCAGTGAGCATGGGGGAATTATAAAACATGTAGTTGGGGGGGACAAAGCTCAGCGAAAGAACTGATGTCACCAGACTTAAAGGTGCTATTGATACCATTCAGCCACTAGATGTCTCATTCTCCCTCCCCCCGTTCCATTGCATTTACTTCACAACAAGTCATTGCCAGGCACTTACCCTCAATCTCAGCCATTTATCAGGGGGTTTTTTCCACACTAACTGACGACTCAGAAATACCACGTGATACCACCGTCACTTTACACAAGCCTTGTTAGAAGTGGGAACCAAACGTCAAATTTCTTCCACAGAGATAAACAAAAAAATTATTTTGGACCCAGCAATTAATTCACAATCATTGTATTCTTTTTTTTTTTTTTTCATGAATAGCCATCCTTATATTCGGTAATTGGCTAAAGCGGGGGTCAGCAAGCTGCGGCTCCGGAGCGACATGCGGCTCTTTAGCTCCTCTCCAGTGGCTCCCCATGGATTTAAAAAAAGAAAAAAGAATCGAAATGAATAATAGTTTTTTTTTTTTTTTTTTTTTCATTCATCATTCTTGTAGGCCTACAGTGATTCTTACATTCTCCAGTTGTAAACATCTGTAGCCCATACACTGAATAAAATGTTTTTTTTAATCATTTCAGTCAACCAAAATGTGCGTCATCTACAGCCTGGCGTCTTATCAAACCTCAATAGCTCAATAGGCTCGCTATGGATTCTAAATCCCTCAAAAATAAGAAGAGTCTCGGAGGAAAATAGAGAATTTAATAATGCGTGGACAGATTCAAAGTAATTGAAAGACATTTCCAGAACAAGCACACTGGATTTGCTGAAAAGCCAAATCTCCTGAGATGTTTCTTCAGTGTCCAGCCTCTCATTTGCACTTAGCCCCTCACTGTATTAGACTTAATAATAGGCTTTTTTTTACCTTCATTACAATGCTCAAATGTTTTGGATTTATTATTTTTTGGCCTAAAATGTCTCTTTTGATAGTAAAGGTTGCTGACCCCTGGTCTAAAGACTCTGTGGTTGTATTATTTATTTATTTTTTTAAATATTCCTCTACATAAAAATGTTATAAATAAGACCTTTAAGTCAGGTCTCTGTCAAAAATAGAAAATCCAAATTGTAGGTTGTAATAAAATAATTTAAAATAACAATAGTTAGAGATGATTGGCTGGAGCAAAGTGAAGGGGGCTTGGCCGTGACGTCATCCGTGTTGTTGACAACAGGTGAGCGCACACCAGGTGCAGCTTTCAGGTGATGAGCAGCTGAACCATGGCGTGCATCGTGGGCAGACAATTTGGTGGCAGGAGCTTTGCAACCGTGGGCGCTGGAGAGAGTCATTGATGAGGCTTTCAATGAACTTAATGCTGGAGATCTCTGCAGAGGACTCCATCGTTATCAAGGTCCCTCAAGTGGTCACGCCAAGACCAGGTGGATCCTCAGACCTCAACTCCAGCTAATGTTTTTAGCCTGAAGACAGCTAACCAGCAACTCTCTGAATGAAAGACAATCCGACAGGGGAGAAAGATCCAGGGACATGCAACACATGGTGAGTGAAATCCACTTAGAACATACACATTGTAATGCTGGTCTCCTTAAAACAATGAAACAAGCACAGAGGCTGAGGTGGCTCCTGACTCCCATGACTGGTCATCATGACAGAGGAGAAAAACAATAATCAGTCATAGTAATATCGTAGGAAAAAAAAGTCATAATATCGTATGTTGAAAAAAA
Source organism: Sebastiscus tertius (assembly GCA_916701665.1). NCBI lineage: Eukaryota > Metazoa > Chordata > Actinopteri > Perciformes > Sebastidae > Sebastiscus > Sebastiscus tertius. The sequence continues at coordinate 6,858 of CAKAOH010028632.1, read as the reverse complement.
TTCATAATATAGTATGTCGAAAAAATAAAAAAAGCCATAGTATAATTTGTTGAAAAAATAAAAAAGTCATAGTATAGTATGTCAAAAAAAAAGTCATAGTATAATATGTTGAAAAAATTTAAAAAAATTCATTGTATAGTATGTCGAAAATATATAAAAGTCATAGTATAGTATGTCAAAGAAAGAGTCATAATAAAAAGTCATAATATAGTATGTTGAAAATAAAATCATGGTATAGTATGTCAAAAAAATTTAAAAAGTCATACTATAGCATGTCGAAAAAATAATATGTAATATATCAATAATAATATATCATAATAAAGTGTTGAAAAAAAATCATAGTATAGTATGTAAAAAACAATTCAGTGTATAATATGTTGAAAAAATAAGTCATAGTATAGTATGTCAAAAAAAATAGTCATACTATAGTATGTCGAAAAAATAATTAAAAAGGCATAATATAGTATGTTGAAAATATAAAAATGTCATTTTATAGTATGTTGAAAAAATAAAAGTCATGGTATACTATGTAGAAAAATAAAAAAAACATACAATAGCATGTGGAAAAAATAATTAAAAAGGCATAATATAGTGTGTTTAAAAAAATAAGTCATTTTATAGTATGTTGAAAAAATAAGTCATATTATAGTGTGTCGAAATAAAAAGTCATACTATAGCATGTCGAAAAAATAATTAAAAAGGCATAATATAGTATGTTGAAAAAAAAACAAAACAGTTGTAGTATAGTATGTTGAAAAAAAGTCATAGTATAGTATGTCGAAGAAAGTC
>CAKAOH010028626.1:0-62813 GCA_916701665.1 Sebastiscus tertius | reverse complement strand
CTGGAAACTTGAATTTCCCTCGGGATCAATAAAGTTACTATCTATCTATCTATCTATCTATCTATCTATCTATCTATCTATCTATCTAACTAACTAACTAACTATCTACCTATCTATCTATCTATTACACAAACATGTTAGCATACAGTTGTCTATTTACACATCCAGCAGATACAAAGCAACATTAGCATTCATATTTCTGTCCATCTGGTGAATGTAAGTCCAATATTCACTCTCTTTTACCTCTGTTTTGGTCTCCACCGAAATATCTGGCTCTTTAGCTGCTAGCTAAATGCTCAGCTGGTAAACATGGTAGGTAGAGAGGCAGGTAGCCTGTCCAATCATTTCATTAGGACTGAATGAAATGATTGGACAGGACAGCCACAGATACCAGATTTCTTTTTTTTTTTTTGTCATAGCATTTGATTTATTGATTGCTGTCGGCATGTTATGAGAATTTCAACAAATATAACAAAAAAAAATGTTTTTGAAGAATATTAGTAACTCTAGCTTTTTGAGGCTAACTGCACAATCAGATGATAGGAGGTGGGTTTGTTACTATGAGGGACACCTTTCACATCACACACAACAATTTGAATTATTGCCACGTATGTTTAACTATTTTTGGTTATTGAAAGGGATATTATGTGCATGATTTGAAATATTCCGACTTTGGCGCCCCCTGGTGGCAGTATCAGAAACTCCAACAAAAATCCCACACATGATAGTTTATGTGGTGGGATTTTTCGACAGATGATTTTTACTGTACATGCTTAAACCTGCAGTAGGCAGAATATTTTGGGAAACAAATCCACAATAACCTTTCAGCATATTTTAATTAAAGTGTTCCGAGGGATAACTAGACTTCTGCTCCTCCTCGTGGCTCTGTTTTCAGGCTTTAAAAAATCTAGCCAGTGATGGGAGACTTTGACCAATCACAGGTCATTTCAGAGAGAGAGAGCGTTCCTATTGGCTGTGCTCCGGCTGGTGGGCGGTGCTTGGTATTTCCTCATCTTATCTCAACATGGCTGCTGAGTCACAAACTTTCTCATTTTACAGCTAAACAGTACACTGTAAGATGTTTCTGAAAACATTTTATGTGAGAAATAGGCATTACTGTAACAGAATATTGATTCATGTTTGATAAGCGCTGCCTAGTTTGACCGTTTGATCAGAGTTGGCGAGTGATTGACAGCCGGCTCAGAGACGGCAAGGCTCCAGCTCGGCTCTGATTGGTTGTTTTCCTCCGGTCTGTGAAATCTTGCAGATGCAATTAGGAGCACCAGAGGACACCAAGGAACATGATTTTTTTCAAATTACCTGTCTCATGCACTACTGACAGGATATATTGTTTTATAGAAATTACTATTTAAAATCATTTTTGCTCCATTTCTACCTACTGCAGCTTTAAATGATAAGGCTGGTAATATTCTACATTTTTGTTATTGTCAATAAATCCCACTAAAAGACCAAAATCAACACTGTGTTACTCCATCTCTCAATACGTTCTGACTACTCTCTGGGGTCGTATGTCATGTAATGTTACATAACCCTTTAATTTGGATGAAAACCAGAGGAAGTGCCTTCAGGCATGAATTTTACAGCTCTCCTCTTTGCTGCGGGACTCCTGTAAACTGTCCATTGAGTCTCCCAGGTGAAGGAACCTGCACATACAAGCATGCGGTTATGAAACAATAGGAATGTGCAGCAGACTCAGCGTGGCAACCGGCCAAATGGGTGTCGAGAAAAGAATCCGTTCAGCACATAAAGGAACAATAACCCCAAATCCTGCTTGTGAGAACCAAGCACCTTTCCTGACTCAAAGTCAAACACGCTCCTCTGAGCTGAGAGCTAAGTCAAGTCACAGGTTAAGTTAAGGCGTGTCTGGAATGCCCTCTGTGTAACATTAACCATAAATCAAACATTAATTGCGTGAAATATAGATGATGGTGTTTTGGCACGCCAGGATGTGAAGGGCTCTGACGCAGGCCAGCTCACGTGGGGCGCCCGGTTGTCCTGGTCACACACACTCTAAACGCAAACACTCGCCAGACTCTGTTTTCTTGGTCCACAGACTTATTGTTCGCTGGGTGTGTGTTTGCGTGTCCACGTCTACAGCTGGTTACACAGAACACACATCGCCGGTCAATCTCATGCTTTATGGGACTGAAACGGAGACAGGATTCCCTCTGGGAAGATAAACCTGAGGGTTTTATTCCCATATAGTGCCTGTTAAAAATCTTACTTTATGTTCAGAATGATTATTTGAATAGTAAAGATGGTTACAAACCCCCAAATTTTCACACATTCCCTCTAAAAGCGACTAGTAAGGTTTGTTTTTCTTTGCAGGAAATTGTTTTTTAAGTGCAATTTTCACCACGTTGACATTTAATTTAAATTAAACTTGAAAGTGCTGCAGCTGAAAGGAAATTGATTTGATTTTTTTTCCCCATAAATGTCCTTTTCTATACTCAAATGTTGAGGATGAGATTGAGATTGCCCACGAACAGTAGTGACATTAAATTGCCTTTATAATAAAAGGTGAAATGGGAAAAACAGGATGTTCCAGCGTCGGGAGGCGACAAATTCTCTTGCTGTTTGCCTTGAGATTTCTCAACCAGTGGCCTCTTCAATATAAAGTGACACTGTGGTTTATGGTTGTTGACCTATTTCGTAACAAGAGTAATGTACTTACTGAAAACCTCGGCCTGTTTTCCTTCCATGTGACTTCCCATCATTCACACAACATCCCAGAATTATCTTACAAACTTTCCTCCTCGTCTTATTTCAGATTGTTCTGAATGAAATGTCACCTACAGACTAATACTTTCCATGAGAGCTCCCTGCACAGCTTTCTATCAATGAACACACAACTTTTCCAAACGACACCTACTTTTAATCACTAAACGTTAATACATTAAATACATAAAAAAAGATTAAAGTGCTTTTATCAAAAGCGTACAGCTAAGGTTTGATACTGCTGTATTGTACAGTAACATGATATCCTATAGAGTTAAACTAAGGTAAGGGAAAACCTTTGAGCTCACCTTTTAAGGAAGTAAAGGATAAGTCGAGTGATATTTATATTTCTCTTATTACACGGCTTTGTTGAATACTCGATTCATTCAACGGTCTGTTATTGTTTTTATAAGAGACCGTTGCTATGGGCGCAGTTCAGATGTCGGACTCTGGAGGACTGTCTATTTCTTAAGTAAGTAACCGTGTAATAAGTGGGATAATGTACAGCTAGCCGGTCATTGTTGTGAAATAACCCCTTCAAGGCGATGCAAGCATCACCCTGTCAGGGTTTATTTCACAACAATGACCGACTCGCTGTACATTATCCCGTACTTATTGTCAACAAATACCACGAAAAGACCAAAACCAACAGTGAATTGATTCTACTAACAAGTCTTTTTGGGCAATGGCATCATGTGACCCATTCAAAAGTGTAATTCGATGGTTTGGCCACTACGATAACTTGCTTCAAAGCCCGGCGCTCTTCCTCGGGGCTTGGGATATTCCCATAATGTGCGAATGTTTGTCTTCGTCTCTGGTCAACATGAAACATGGCCAATACTAAATTATATTAAAGAACAATTAAATTTTGAAGACAGAAAAATATAGAATATCGCCAGCCTTATCCTTTAAGATGGGTCTTAATTACAGATTGATGATATGACATTTATAATACAGTGAGTTTGGCTTTATGGTGACTTTCTCTGCTTGTAAACTTTCTATCCAACTGAAACAGAGTGACAAGGTTTTCCCTAAAAACGCATGTGAGTTACAAAATACAGCATTATATACAGCTAAATGCTATGCAGCTGACTTTGTTGTCAGTTAGGCAAATCCTCTACTTTTTTATTTTTTTTAGAAAAAATAAACTTAAATTTTCTCTAACCACCAAAAAAACAACTTTTCCAGTAATTACACTTTGTTCGAAACCCCTATTTACATCCGAGCACCTGAACAGCGGGAAGTCTGGTCTCTCAGAGCTTTCAGAGCTCGTTCAGTAGTTTACAGTCCGGTCCGTCAGAGTCGACTCAGCTAGCCTACAAGACTGTGGCCAAAGCAAGCGGGCACAGCTGGACCTGCAGCGCGAGAGCGTCACATCTGTAGTGTAGTAGTAAAGAAGACGTTGGGAGGAGAGGTTTAGGCGGAGCTCAGCCGGTGCCACGCAGTCACCACTTTCTCTGGGTGAGTCATCGTGTCCTTCCACTGCTCCACTGCTTCTGGGACGGGGCTGTCGAATCCCAGCTGAACCTGCAGAAACATTGATAAGGCTATAATTCAAGTCCACTTCATAACATACTGTATACAGTATGTGTGTGTGTGGAGATGAGGCCTGGAGTGTCCTTTTAAAACCAGACTATGTCACTTTTGAGAGAAGAAATAACACAATCCTCCTTACCCGTTTCAATACACTCAGGTGTTTGTTCTCTAGCCTTACTTGGCCTGGTATGACCAGTAGCTTAGTGGCTAATGTTAGCTAATGATAGCAAACTGCTGACATGACTTTATGATTCTTTCTACTTGTGCTACTGTTACACTATTTTTAAGCATATCAAAGATACATCTTTCAATTGTTTCATCACAAACATTGTCTGTAATTACCTCTTGTGGCCACAGTGGCCGCTGTTCAGCTAAAGTTACATACTCTTTCTTTAAGGCTGATCATTTCACTTTTGTCAATATATATTGATATTAATGGTGCTGCCGATACTTTGCACAGTCACTGAAAATCTTAACATCCTTCAATTTAAATGCCAGGAGGTTTGTCAGTGCTACTTTACATCATCCTTCTGGGATGGACAAGCCTCCTGAAACCACGTGAGATAACAAGATACGTTTGGGTGCATGATCAGAATTCATTTTAGAAGAATTTCTTCTAACCAAAATGTATTTAACTAATAAATAAATAAGTAAAAACTATTTATTTGACATTTAGAATTTTTAGCCAACATGGACGAGAAGTCCTTAAAAGTGAAATTTGAACTTGTACATTGCCATGACAACTTGGAAGACTATCTTTTGATGGAGATCATGTGATGCACTATGATCAAAAGCTTCAGAACAACTACTAAATGGACCTTAGCCCACTATAAATGAGGCCTACACTGTAAAATATTACAACAATCAATAATAAATAGAGTAAAATAATAGCTCCAGGACATAACAGTTAAAAGAAAAGTCTGAGTATTATTTCTTAACGTAAACAAGCTGGTGTCAGAAGAACTCACCTGTCCGAGACACTGTTTCCTCCTGACCGAGCTCCGGCTGTAGAGTTTGACTGACAGCGAGCAGGCGTGGTCTAACGCGGCCAGGAGGAAGTGAAAAGTCTCCGCCCACTTACACTGCCCGCCCGAGGCCTTCAGGAAGCGAGTCTTCTTCTTTATCATCACCCGGCCCAACTGGTGCATCTCCACTTTGACAAAGAACGCTACAGAAGAGGAAACAACGGTACGGTTACTCACATGAGCCACACGGGTCTACAGTTACTCTTTTTTGTTGAAAACCATTTCATATTAGATTTAAGACCATTTCCAGTGACGCCTACATACCTTGTGTGAGTGGTGAGGAGGAAACTGGGAGGTTTTGGGCGGCGAGGACCTGGAGCTGGATGCGTCCGTTGACTGGCTGAAAGCAGGTGGCGAGATGCAGCTCAGAGTGGCACACCTGAAAGATAAATATTAAATTATATCTTAATTATTAGGCACTTAATAGTGTAACTCAGAACTGAGGCTCTTAAGCTTAAAGCATTACTGTAGTCTCTTAGTCTTGCTGAATGGTTCATCTCAGACTTCCAGCTGCTCTGCCTCTTTTCAAAATGCTGTTGATAGTTTTCTCATTCAAGACTTGGACGAGTTCAGCCGTCTTGACCCTTAAGAGCCTCTACTGACTGACGGTGATTTGGACAATTTGTGCCTTTTGTGTGCATCAGATGGGTGAAATCACTCACTGAATCAAATCGACCGTCTGAATGATGACTCACTGTCTGATCCACTAAGTGCAGAAACAGTTCACATTTTACTGTCACTGGCCAGACATGCATTCATTTATCAACAGAACCACTCTCTGCTGTTGAAATGGTTTGAGGTTTGACCTACTTTTCCATGTCGTACATTTCCAGAACCTGCACTCTGGTTTCTTCTCTCCAATAAAAGCCTGTTTCCCAATTTACCTCGATAATGAATCCCCCTTTCGCTTTTTCCTGTGATTATGCAACAACATAGAGTGTGCCTCGATGTTACCCTGTTAGGGCCAAGAGTACGGGACATGCCAGTGGGTTACAATGCATCATGGGAACAGTTTTATGAGCCACATACATTGCTTTGTTCGTACTGTGCACATAGAAAGGGGTGATAAAAGACAGCAGCCAACAGAGGAAACGGTGAAGAATAAAGTAATAAAAGTCTAGGATATTCCCACACTGAAAGTTATTCCTCTTGGACACAACAGCTGGACACCAGCTAAGACACGCTCAGATAACCCGGCTGACTTTGGTCATCCTCTGACTTTTCCTCTAGTGCCACCGTTAGGGTAAACATTTGGTAAAATATCTCAACAACTATTGGACAGATTGTCATGACATTCGGTAGAGACATTCATGTCCCTCTCAGGATGAAATGTATTAATGTTGCTGAACCTCTGACTTTCAGGTGAAAATTTCTCTGTGTCCAATACTTAATTGGTTTCTGACCAAAACCTGCAAGACTAATGACATTCCTCTGCCTCAGCTGTACTTTGTAATTTGTGCCAATTAGCAAATGTTGGCATGCTAACACGCTAAACTAAAATGGTGAAAATGGTACATGGAACATCAACGTGTTGTCATTGGGAGCTTAGGCTATCTATGTTCCCAGGGTACTATGTTCCCCAGCTTAATATCCTCTTAATATGACACATTGACGAGACCTTTCAAAGTGTTTTATGTTCTAATAGCTGTAGTAGTATAACTGATGTTATACTCCGTAAAACCTATGCTCTCAAATTTGCAGGCAAGACAGTTTTTTTTTTTTTTTTTTTTTTTAGACATTGATATTAGATTAGAATGAGCCCTTCATATCTACATAGGGAGCGGGTCCTCTTCACAGAGTCCACCATGTTGCGCCGCCATGTTTCTACAGTAGCCCAGAACGGACAAAGCAAACTCTAGATAGGGCCATTTACATGTTTTTGTTACATGAAGGCCACCGTAGTTCTCCGACACGCTTGTGAAACTGTGGTAACGAGAGTGCAAAACCGCAGTACCGCCAGCCACTGTCTGACTTCTGTTGCTCCTAAAGTAGTGTTATTATGGTAAGATTGGCCTCTGAGCGAGGCGAACACCGTTACCGAGGTTTTGCACTCGGGGGCTCACGTTACCGCAGTCTTGGAAAGAGAGCAGTGAGAGGAGGGGTACTCACTTGGTTGCAATCTGCAACCACACCACTAGATGTTGCCAAATCCTACACACTGTTCCTTTAAGGATGGACACATGGAAATCATCTGAAAGAACATCTGAACTGGAGGCAAACAGGTCAAAGGTTGATGATATTTTGCAATTGCTAAACCGTGCTAATGATTAGACGAATGTAAAGTCTAAAAGAAACCCCTTGTACGAGTTGCTTCTGGTTTGAGATAATAATTCTTTGATTCCTGGTAATCTTGTAAATGTTCTACTGCTGCTGTTTGAAACGCCAGTGACACAAAAACCGGGCTTAAATCAGCCTTAAGACCAAAAACAGACGTTAGTGCCACAGTCCTAACATGAAATGGACACTCACGGAGGATTTGGACGGAGAGTTGAGCTCGAGCCAGTGCTCCGTCTCCTGAGGACCGAGCTGTCGTAGGGAGAGGACGCACTCGGCCACCGTGCGTTTCTTGGGGTTGTGCGTCTGCAGCCGCAGCACCAAAGCACTGCAGCGCAACTGCTGGAGACGCAGTGTAAACACGAAGGTCTCCATGAAGGACACATCCTAAAGAGCAGACGGAGCACAAAGTGAAAATCAGGTGTTTTTTCTCATTTAGGAATAATAAATCCATCTGATGCAACTGGAATAACAACCCCCAAACTCTTGTCACAAAACTGCCTTTGTATTCATAAACCTCCTCCTAAAACGTAGCAGAGTAAATCTGAGCTCAATTTATAACCACAAACATAAAACATCATGTTTTCAGACAGCAGTCGGTCCGCAGCATTACCTGTTGGTACTCCTTGATCGAGGTCTTGAACTGTATCGGTTTGGGGATGGTGATGATCCCTTTAAATCCAATCTTTTGTTGTTCCACTCCATCCGGAACAACGTTGAGGTCTGAACACTGATAACAAAATAGGAAAAAGAAGGTTGTAGTTGAGGCAGGTCAAATCTATTTATAGGCTCCAGTGCTCTTAAGCAAACAGGTTGGGGACAAACTGCTCTACTTAGCAAAAAGGTCATAAATACAAAAACAAGAGAAGAATGTGTGTGCGAGTATGATTTTTAATATTTCTAGATTTAACAGGCTGTTTTACTGTTTGAAGTACTCTTCAAATCCCTTATTTAAAGGGGAAATACTCCCATTTTCTAAATTCATACATGTTATGGTCTAAGACAGTCCAAAAATATTAGTAATCATGAACAACTCTCTCCCAAATCTAAAAACTAGAGAGCAAAAACTCAAATTTCCGATGTCACTGAGTAAAAAGTGTGGAGCTGTTCCATAGACGATGAATTAGGAAAGATGTCCTAGATCAGTGGTTCTCAACCAGAGGTCCAGGGACCCCCAGGGGTCCTCGAGGGAGTTCCAGGGGTCCACAGAAAATGGGGAATAGTTTATTTTCACTACAGAAGTGAGCCCAATGTGAGTAAGAGTCATAAGAGTGACTTCCTCCACGGTTATCTTATCTTTAAGCAGGATATGCTTCATTTATGCTCCAGGAAAGACAACATTTTTGACATTGCGTCACACAACAAGGGTCTTTGTGCAACCCCAGTGCCCTACTTGTTCATCCAAACGTCCCAATACATAGTTCAAGTACCGCACTAATGTGACTTTGGGACAAAAATCAACCCTAAACAAATCCAAAACCAGAATCTTGGATGGTGAAAAGGTGCCCCATTTTCTGTTCATTGAGGAATCAGTGCATGTCTCTGCATTGAAGCATTCAAACTGTGGACACTACACACACACTGTAGGTGTTGCTTTTTGCGTGAATGCACAGAAACACTGATGACAGTGTCTCAGCATCAATGAGGACAGCTCCGCTTCTTAAAAAACAACCTTTTCCCTCCTGAGTGTCGGAGCCAAGGTTAATAGAGCACTGAGAGGAGCTAACAGAGACCTGTGTTGTGGACAGACAGAGGGTCCATTGAGAAATGCTGCAGAAGAGCACAATGGAGCTTTTTGTGTTCTCGCCTCTCCTCCTCACAGCCTGTAACCTTACCTGAACCACAGTGATCCACACCTGCTCCAGAGCCTCCTGGTAGCTCACTCGGACGCACACCTTCCCCAATTCGCGCTCGTCCCCAGACAGGGTGATGGAGTCTGTAACACCAGCAGCACAACAGGAACAAATTAATGGATAATAGTGGATGTAATGTAGCTGTATTAAATTGTTGATAAGTGTTAAAAGCCGAAAAAGATGGACATTTATATGCTTTTGCACCAAATTTCAGCTCTTTTCTCATTTATTTCAGTTCTTGTTTGTGAATACAAAAGTATTCATCTAACAATCTAACACAGGGGTCAGCAACCTTTACGATCAAAAGAGCCATTTTAGGCAAAAAAAAAAAAAAAAAAAAGAATCTGTCTGGAGCCGCAAAACATTTAAGCATTATGATGAAGGTAACAGTTTATAGTCTAAGTATATAGTATATAAGTCTAATACAGTGAGGGACCAAGTGCAAATGTACGACGGAGTATTAGGGTCACATTGAGGGAAAAAAAATCTGAGATTTCGAGAATAAAGTCATAATATTACGAGAATAAAGTCATAATATTACGAAAATAAAGTCATAATATTACGAGAAAAAAGTCGTAATGTTACGAGAATAAAGTCATATTACGAGAAAAAAAGTTGTAATATAACGAAAATAAAGTCATCAATTTACGAAAAAAAAATAAAATAACATGTCAAATTACGACTTTATATATTATGACTTTATTCTCATAATACTACGACTTTTTTTCTCGTAAACTTCTGACTTTATTCTCGTAATATTATCACTTTATTCTCTAAATCTCAGATTTATTTTTTTTCCTCAATGTGGCCCTAATACTCCGTCTTACCGTCGTACCATAGACCTATAACAATGATAAATAAAAATGAAAATGTAAACAATGTTATTCATAACATTTTAACATAACATTTTTTTTAAAAATCCACAGGGAGCCACTGGAGAGGAGCTGAAGAGCCGCATGTGGCTCCAGAGCTGCAGGTTGGTGACCCCTGACCTAACATAAAGTTTAGAGGGTTCTTCTCAGTGTTACTTATTTTGGGCAAGAGTCTGACCTTTTCTTCTCTTGTCATCATCTTTTTTGTCTATTTAATCAATGCTTTCTTTCAAGCTCAAGCAGGACAGCTATACAGAGCTACATGTGATCCTGCTTATCAATACATGAAAAGCAGCATTGCTGTTTTATTGTGGCATAGTATATAAAAGTAATAAAGGTGGAAATGTGTCATGGCAGTGCAGGACTTACTGAAAGTTGGTAACATAGCTTGCAATCAAAAGAAAAAACAACTTTATCTCCATACAAATGATTAATCTCTTATTATGACAATGCTGCTTCTCCTCATGGAATAAAACAATCTTTATGTAAGAAGTCTTATCTCTGAAGCTCAATGGTGGACCGTAGTGAAAACATTTACAAGTGATTACTGTGTCTGCGCTTTCACGACAGCACAATGCAAAGTGATCTTAATCGGACTTAATAAAAAGTTTGAAAGGGAAAGTGTTGGGTTTTTTTGGCTGGACGGAGACAAATCAGTACTTCAGTTACCCAGGCTGCTTTCAATGGAGCCAATCACAGAGGATGTGCTGCTGAGGACGCTGGAGACGGAGTCGAAGCGCTGCAGGTGAACACAAACACACAGAGAGATAGTCAGGATGGCATTGGACCCTCATTAAAATCAATTCTCTTGTTTCCTCCTTAAATCCGCCACAACTTTGAAAACACCGTCTCTCACTGGGTCTTATTTCTTTACCTGCACTTTTTATTTCACACCTTCATTCTGGAAACCCTGGTTTATTTGTTTACTGTTGCCAAGGTGCTTTCATGCCTTCATTACTAACTACTGTTTGCTCATAATGCTGCCAAGCTAAACATTCGGTTTAATTGACTGTAATTGCCTCTGCATGTTGCTGTAGATAATAAGACAGAAGTGAAAGGTGAATAAAAATGTATCCGTGTTGGTTCACAATGAGCAGAACTGTGAGTGTGTTGCTTCAACGTTGTGAGCCCTGAAGGAGATATAGTGACATTTATCAAGGTTTTGGGCGAGACGTAACACAGCCTCAACTGGTATACGGAGCTGCTGACAGGCAAACTACGCCACATCCTTCATAGAACAAAGAAATACGCCCCAACTTAATCATGTTGTGTAAAGTTTTCCTTGTTGTGTTACTGATTAAATAGCACTTTATCCAAGACAATCAATAGGTGAATCATACGTAGCAAACAGAGACCTCCAGTGACTTCATCACTTTCAAATACATTTTAGATCAATTTCAGAATGACTCACGAGCTCCATCATTTACTTTTCTATATCTCTAGCATCTCTTAGGGTGACTTTTTTGTTATTTCCCAAAATGTTGAACTATTCCTATAAAGCTAGCTCATTTTATGTTTAACATTTCTATTTTTTTGGACTTTATATATGTTTAATCATGTATGTATTCCCTATTATATGGAGGCCAAGATGCTTTATGTCACATTTGGGCCTCCATACTTTCATAATATGTTATTTTATCAAAAATGGCATAAATGCTGAATGTTTTTGCCATTAATAAAGATGATAAATGACAAGTATCTTTTCAATTTCAACACAGTTAAACATAGTTAAGCTCCTGTTTTCAACTTTTAAGGATGAAATGACCCCCTGAACTTTGCTCCTTAAATCAAAATACCAGCAGCTTGTGAGGCTTGTTTGCCATATGTTCCACTATGTGGCTGAGGACAGAGGAAACTATAAAAACTATATTTAGTCTTGGTTGACACAGGGTGAGAAACGCTGTGTGAATACAGATTAGATAGAGAGCCGTCTCACCTGCATGTGAATCTGAGGGCTGGACAGATCAAACATGGAGCTGCTCAGTCGCTGCTCGACGCCCGGCTTCAGAGTCCAACCTGGAAGTAAAAACATCAATCCACATTAAGGTGGTTTGATAAAGTTTGTCTGGAGGTATCTGTCATTGATTCAGGGAAACAGGCAATTCCTTATCTCTATATATACAACACTTTTCCTTCTACAACTGCAGACTAACTGTAAATCTGGGCTACCTGTTGTCTATTCTCCTGTATGTCTATGAAAAGGTATATTATGATGAATATGCACATGAATATCAGGACACAAACTTCCTTCCATTTCGGTCATATTTTCTCTAATTATAACACATTATTTTATTCAGATTGCATAACTAAAATGTACATTTTTGCTCATATTTTAATATAATTTTGATTCACAACTTAAGAGAAGCATGGAGGAAGTTTTTTCTGCGTCTGCTACCTGGACTCTGGGGACTGGAGTCTCTGTTCTTCAGTGTGTCTCGGCGGGTCGATCCGGGGGACATGTACTCGGCCAGCTGTCCCTGATGGAAGCTGGACTCGGGGCTGTAGGTGAAGTGAGTGGAGCCCAGCAGCTCTGCTTTCCTCTCTGCATACGTGCAGCGGGCTGAGCCTGCAGACAGACAGCAGGACAGCAAGGGTGGAGGTCAACGGGGTTCCATTTGACAGAAATTATTCTTTTCAAGTCAGTAAACTAAAAGGCTTCAGCTCCTCATTTAGAAACAGGATATCCTGGTAGTTGTGTAATCAGACGTCAGGATCATACCTCAGTGACCTCTGAGCTGATTTTAATGAAACTTCGATGCAGGAAGCTGGCTCCGTGAGTGGGTGGAGCACAATGTGTCAGTCACCCTAACCTTTACCTATTATGAGGGAAGATTTCACTCCTTATTCCACTCTTCTTTAACTGTCTTTGTGCTCCAGGCTGCAGCATGGGGGATACATGACGACTGACCTATTGTACAGTAATCAAAGGTTCTCTGTACGATATCCAGAGCATTAATATAGCAGAAAACAACTATTGTCTATGTAAAGATATAGAGAAGTAATGTCTACCTGAGCAGAGAATGAAGTCACTCTCCCTCTGTGTGTGTTGTAATCGAAGCTTCTCTGTGCTTTGTTGACATAGCCGGGCCGGCCGCGGGTGCCTTTTAGTGCATTTTCATGCATGTGAGCGTGCCCCACTGGCTAGCTCATGGCCGCCGGTCTGCACTACGCTAATACAGCGTTTACAGCTGATAACAAGCGTAGCACCTACCCTCCGGTTCCCCCCCAGGATTGCTCTGTCAGCTGTCATGATTAGAGCTGCGCGGAGGCAATAGAAATGCTCCCAATCTCGTATTTAGCACCTTTAAATGTCATATACCGTACATTGGATGAGGAATTTTCTACACATATCCAGCTGATGAATGGTCTGATGGGGGCGCTGTTGAAGTGAAAATACATTGCACAAACATGATTTGGCATAATCCAACCTTTGTCCCGTCAAGCTAACAGACATCTGGAGAAATTCCATTACAGAGAACCTGTTTATAAGAAAAATAAATAATCAGAGAGGCTGTTTCCGGCACTTAATTCAGGTAGCCAACCAAAGGCAGATTATTCTGGCATTGGACGACCAAATGTTAGCCAGCTCAGGCCTACACTATATACTGTACGTGTCTGCAATAATTCACAAGAAAGGCAGTCTGTTTTCAATTTTACAAAAGTATTAAGAGTTGTCTTAGAAATGTCAGAAGACATTTTAATATTCTGTGATTTTTTTCTTCTCTAAATCACCAGAGAAACAAAAAAGAAACACATAATGATGACAGATATTTGCAGCCAATTCATCAGCCAGATATTGAGCCACGATCTCGTCGGGTTCTCGATATGAAGACAAGCCCAAAGCTGGTCTGACTGCTACTAGACTGAACCAATCCTGGCAGCCATAATGTGCCATATGAAGCAGTAAAGAAACCACACATGCAATATCACGTGCAATATCATGAGAAACTGATGACGATGGCATTATTTACCAACCCAACCTTTAAGTCAACACAAACATATAAGACAGGTTTCTACAAAATTGCTCATCACAGTTCATTTCTATATGATGGTGAGATTATGTTAATGAGTTTAATCCCTTAAAATATGAAAGCATATTTTAATGCAAACAAAAGGAGAGCAGCCAGCTGATGTTATTTTTCAGTAGGTACGTACTCTGCGGCCCAGACGGTAAATTGGGGTAGCGGGAGCCTCTGGGTTGGATGTAGGAGGCCTTGAAGGTCGGCAGGACAAACGGCACCTCTCTGCCATCCGGCGGCAGCTTGGACAGGAAGTAGTCCTCTGTGACCCCCCTTCTCCCTTCATCTGGCTCCCATCCCGATGCCTTGTTAGGAGGCATCTTCAGCGCGATCACTTTGAAAGCAGAGGAAAACAATCACACAATCAGAAACCAAACAAACAGAACTGTCTGATATGCAGCTGTGTAAGACGTCAGTTTACCTTGGGTCTCCTGCTCCCTCCCCTTCTTCTTCATGAAGATCTTGCAGCAGTCTTTGAGGCACTCCATGGCTGCAACTGGAAATATTTAAATGATGAAGGTGTTAGTGGAGGTTAGAGTTTACACAGTAAACAGTGATACCAGCAGGGCCGGAACAAACCTTTCTAAGAACCTAATCAGGAGTTGATAACACTCCAATTAGCAAAATGAGTTATGATGCCCCCTAAATGTAGCAATAATCAGTCAAATTCACTATGTGTTATAATCCCAAACTTTGTTATAGTACCTCTAAAATATGTTGTCTTTTTGTTTAGTTCCACAAACAAGTGTTTGTATTGCACCCCAAAAATCTGTAATTTGATATAACCCCCAAAATGTATGATCCCCAGATCTTTTAGAGTTCACCAAAATTTGTTAAAATGTCCACCAAAATGTGTTCTTCAATATAATCCCATATTCTGTTATAAATATTTGGTATGATGCCCCCAAAATGTGCTGATATATCCCCCAAATTTGTTCTATTTATCCAAAAATTTGGTAGAGCACTTTCAAAATTTGTTAGAAATTTTATATTATCCCCAAATCAATCGTTTTAGTTCCTCACAAATCCGCCAATACTGGTATTGAGCCCACAAAATGTGTTCATTATATCCCACAGTTCATTGCTGTGCCCCAATACTGGCACAATTTGGTTTAGTACCCCAAGGATATATTGTTCTAATCATAAAATCTGTTATTGTTTTGATGTAGCCTACCCAAATGCCTATAAATCCTCCAAATCTGGTGTAGAGACCACAAACTTTGTTATTTATTATAATCCCATTGTTATAGTCTCTTAAAATCACAAAAGTAGGCCTATATCCTAAACTGTAACCCCCACATTTGTCATAACTGGGAGATATTTTGGTGTTATAATAAAACTTTTAATAACACATTTTCTTTTTGTTTTGGGACCACTTGGAAGATTGAGAAACACTCAGCTGCAAACAAGAAGTGAACATTCCCCCACAACTGTCAACAAACACTGCTTTGTGCTGTGGACATATAAAGGAATTTGTATTGCTGTGAGTTTGCCAAAAAAGACAATTAATCAACTATTACTTCACATAACAAAAGCAGTAAAAAAGGAAACTTACCCATGCAATGTTTTCACTGAAGGAGGATAAAGTTTGTACATCCGGCGGTGCAGTTCACTCTCACGGTCCGACAGGAGAGAAATGCCAGAGAGCTCAGGTTTGTGTTTCACTTCAGTTACAGGTCTCTCTCTCCCTCCTCCCTCACCCTCCTCCCTCCTTTCTCTCTCTCAGACTCTCTTCCCGGACTGTGTGTTTGTGCTTCCTTCCCCGAACAGCCGTGAGAGCACAGCTTTCTGTTTTCACATCACTATGTGCTTACTGTCATTTTATTTCTTTCCTCCTCAGCTGATATCTGATATAACACTGTTTACATCATCCAGGTCTGTTATTATCAAATCCCCTTAATCTGGTTAATTGATGTAATCCCTAATGTTGTTATAGTGCTCCTGCATTGCCAAAAATTGGCAAGATGCTGCAAAATTACTCCAATTTCGTTGTTTCCCCCCATTGCCAATCATTTATATAGTGCTAAAAAAAGTGATCATTTTTTTCTATTTATCCTAATTTTATATAATCCCCAACTTTGTTACAACACCCCCAAATTTTTTATAAATAATAACACAATTTGTTATAGTCCTCCTAAACAATATGACATTATAATCCTAAAACAAGGTGTACATTCAGGAGTTCAGGAGCCTGCCAGGGACAGATGTGTGGTGAAGACATTTATTGGTCTAAAAGAAACCGTGATCAATAATTCAGTTAATGACTGGTTGTTACATCATTTCAAATATTGCCACTGCAAATGTACATTTACACTTGTGCTCAGATAACCGCTTCTCCTCCCGTCTCATAAAAAAACACGACAATGATCTGATGGCACTCATGATGCAATGACAGCTCTTGAATTCAGGCATATAAAAGTCACTTTCACAGCTTATCTGAAGGGATGAAAATTCACAGACAACTGGGGAAACTGTATTGTGTATACACAGGTATTGAGTGAGGGGTAATTTCCATCATTTTCGGCTCATTTTTCTAAATAGAGGATGTCAGAAATTGTACACCATAAATATCCCTCTGTGTTGAAAGTCCATATCGCAGCCATAAAAGCTCAGTGTCCATTAAACCAGGGTGGGAATTGGAGCACAAGGATGCTTTCCCATCAGCTGGTCTCAGCTGAGTCTTTATCGGACGTGTCTTTATTGAGGATGACATAATGATTTAAAAAAAAAAAAAAAAAGGTGATGAGCTGTCTCAAACGAACCATTACATCAGCTGCAGATGAAGTTCATTTGGGACGCTCAGAACGGGTGCTCTGAGACAAATACCATCAGACGTATGATGGAGCTGCCTCTGAAGTTGATGACGTTGTTGACCGTGACCATCTCCAAGTCCAGCACCAGCTCTCTGGGCCCCTTGATTGGCCGTGACAACACCAGTGTGGCGCTCACATTACTGGTTTGCTAAAAGATAAAAGAAAACAAGAGAGGAATGTGAGGAATGAAGTACAGGAAGAACACAAGGAAATGCTTGAATGTGAAATCTGCACATGATGGGGAAATCCAAGTCTCAGTGCTGCATCGTATCATTTACAACTAGCAAACACAAGCCCAGGGTCAAGGAAAGTTAATGTGTTTTCCATCCAGTGCATAAGACCAGGGCTTGTTTAAACAAGGACAACAGAAGGAAACTTTAGAAAGATATTGTAAAAACTTGTGTGGTAATTTAATCATGAGAACAAAGAACCTTTATACTTTGAATTCCTCCTAAAAAGTCTATTTATAAAGTCACCCTCCCAAACACATTACACACACTTATTGCTCCATCTACTGGCCAACGTCAGGTGCTTCATGTTTTGCATCATTTGCATTATGCCATATATTTTATACAGTATATTATACTAGGTATATAGGTAGGAGTACAAGTACAAAGTAAAGGTATTACTAATAACATTAACAATGTCTCTGTTCTGTTCAAATGTCTCAGTCGTTTAGCCATCATATATTTTATAATTCACACCTGTGCTTTTCCTACTGTGACATGTCAAAATGTCTTTTGTGGAAAAGGCCTGTTGGTATGTAAACAAATGCTAAGCTGAATAATTTATGTTTCCATGGTTTATATTCAGAGAATCACACTTATAAAGTGCTCAAATCTTGATTCAGGATCAAATAATTGCTATATTTAATCTTTTAAATGTGAGCTTTTTTAAACACAAACTTACATGTTTATTTAAAAGAAAATGAAAATGGGATCAAACGCATGACCTTAAACTCTAACTACTCTAATTACAAACATACTCCTAGTTGTTTAGGGCGTAAAAAAGACCAAAACCAGGCTGACCCCCAAATCCTCAAATTTGGCATTGCACCCCTAAATTTTGCAATTTCATGTAAACCCACATTTTTTCACAGTGCTCCCAAATCCCCCAAATGTGGCACATAGCATAGGTCTCTTGTAATGCCCCACATCTATCGCTGCATGGAGTTACAGTGCTTCCAAATCACCAACATTTAGTGTTAAGAAAGGTGTTAATTACAGTTTGTTATACTGTAGTGCCCCCAAATCAGAAAATGTGATAAAATTCCAAATACATTGTTTGTTGTAATCCCCAAATTACACTATAATAAAATAAGGGCCGGTGTCTTTAAATTAAAGGAGTCCATGTTTTTTCCTTAATGATGCTTATGCAGAATAATCATATAGATTCTGATACAACTTTCTCATTGTTAACCTCATCAATAAACTCCATGATCACATCAGAACAATCCAAGACTTTTTATTATTATTTTGGCACAATATTTGGTAACTAAACAGTCACAGCGGGGGTGTTTCTGCAATTCATAGATTGCATAAAACAGTACTGCAATTTCCTGCTCATTTCTGCAACTTCATTGTATTGTCTGGCGATAGAGTTTGTATTTCTGTAGGTGGCGCTGTTTTCTTTGTATATTAATCCACAGTGCTTACTACAAGTTCTTGCTCTCTTTATTGTAAACAAACTGTAGTTGCTTGCTAACATAAAACCCATTAAACTTGTTCTTTGAATGCCAGAAGATCTACTTAAAACAGCAAATGGAAATCTATTTTTAGACAACATATGATAATTTGTAATATTATTCCTTTAGTGTGTTGATGTGACACTTCAGCATTATATTTATAAAAATATTATATATCATATTATGCTCCTTCGCCCATCATGTCTACATGTTATGGATCTCTGAAGTACTCACCCTCATGTAAAACTCTCGTCCTTCGTTGCCCGACTTTATCTGGAAGATGTAGAAGGCACCGGGGTAGCGCGTGGTGGCCTGCATCTGGAAGATGTCTGCAGGCACACTGCGCCCCGACGACAAATCCATGTGTCGGAACAGAATAGTGAAGGGTTTGTCCCTGCAGGCAGGGTTCTCAGCCGAACACATACACTGACTGCACAGGAGGACACACACACAGGGGTAGTTTAAGTTATAATACAACATAGAAGTAAATAAATAAATGTGTTAGGTATGACTGTGTGATAATGAACACACATGTAACGGTAGAAAAACTCACTTGTCACTAACTTCGATGTAAGGAGAGTGACACTGTAACGGATCCAGGCATGTATAGCCTCCCTGGAAATTGAAACATACTTGTGCTGTTGTACAGGTGTTGTTACCAGTGTCACATTCATTGATATCTTCAAAATCAAACACACAACAATCAGAGTCAGTTAAAACATCATCATCAGAGAAAAGACATTTAGAAAGCATCAACAATACAGTTAGTGAGAATGACTGGAAATGGTACAAAAAAACAAAAGGAGCACACAATAATATTAAATAAGGTGATACTTGTTTTAAACATTAGCTGATGTAAAAACTGATCACTAAACATGCCGTACAGATGTGCAACTTGTCTAAATGCTAGCTTATAGTTCGTTAAATATCTTCAGGGTAGCATTGCAGGTGCAGATGTGCCATTTTAACCAAATAAAACCATCAAATAAGACACATTTTAAACGACAGATGAAAAATATTCCTGACAAAATTGATCAAAGAAAGCAGGATTAAATTATGATGATTAAAATTACTAAACACAACAATACACTTCCATTCATAGTTGCCCAAGTATTTGCGCTCTGTGGCATCTAAACCACCCCCCAAATTCATGAACATTTATACATTTGTGTCATTGTCTTCTGTCCTGAACTTTACCTTCACAACTCCTGCCGTCCTCAAATACATAATATCCAGGTGGACAGACGCAGGAGAAAGAGCCGGGCGTGTTCACACATCTGTGCTGACACAGAAACTCAGAGAAGCTGCACTCATCCAAGTCTACAGGGAATTAAAAGAAAAAGGATTAATACTAATCAGAAAACGATTGTGAGGGCCGTTCACTGGCTCAGCGGTCAGAACTACTGCCTAACAGCAACAAGGTCTTGGGTTCAAATCCCATCAGGTCTGTGAATTTCATCTAGGTGCTCTTGTTATCAAATTTATATACATATTCTCCTAACTTTTAGCGAGCCACTCAGAAATGGGTAGCAAGCTACTTGTTGGAGATCCCTGGTCTACGGTATACTGTATATGTCAGCCTGTGATGCCCAATCTGAGCTGGGATAGGCTCCATCTCCCTGTGATGCTGAACTGGATAAGCAGTTAAGTTATAGAATGAATGGATCACAGTGTTAATGTTATAATGTATTACATTATCAAATAGAAAATTGACCATATAAATCTTAAGTGTATATAGTAGATAAATGTATAGCTTTGCTCATTTAGAGTGATGTTATACCATGTTTATAAGAAGGGAAAGGTCTACTATATCAGTTTTACTCTATAAGATGTCGAACTTCAATGCTCTACAGCAGTTTTTTAGATATAAAAATTGATCACCAATCACTGATTATACACAATTAAAATACAAAAGCCACGACCGGCTCGTCTCACCAATGCAAGAGGTACCGTCAGCTGCCAACTCAAATCCTTCATCACAGTTGCACATGTAGGAGCCGTAGGTGTTGAAGCAGCCGTGACTGCACGGTTCATCTTCACACTCATCAACATCTGGAGGAACAACAGTGGACAAGAGTTTAACACAACATTGGTACACAACATGGAAGTGTGCAAGGAAACAATGTGCTTATGTGTAAGTGCACATGTTTCTTTGCACAGGGCATTTATTATGTGTGTGTGTACCTTGACAGGTCCTGCTGTCTGAGATGAGGATGAAGCCGGGATTACAGGAGCAGGAATAAGAGCCGGGGACGTTGGCACACAGCTGTTGGCAGTAACCATAGCGACATTCATCAATATCTGGTCAAAAAGAAAGAGACAATCTGGTTATGAATCAAAATACTGTAGGTCTGTTTACAGTGATATAAATAAAAACCTAGTTTCATAACCTTTATTTTATTATTTTCACAATTTATTGATTTGATTTGGCAAGAACTCTGCTGAGCTGCGTTACTGCAAATAACATGAAGAGGGCGCTGTTCTCCAAGAGGAGAGCTTTCAGAGGTCATAATGGCATTTTTTAAATGAAGACAAGAACCAGCAGTGTCTTTTTCTACATTATCCAACATTGTTACAAGTAATATGGTCTAATTTTTAGGAAATACTTGCACAGATATCCCTACTTGGCCATTGTCTCATTTGTTTATAGCACTTATACCCATGGATCGATATCTGAACGGGCACAGGACCAGAAGCCCAAAGTGTCAGGGGCCCCCCTGGCCTTCACCAACAAAATGTCACTCAGAGAGCAACGTACCAACTAGGAAGAGACTCAAAATGACCACAAAGGACTAAACAGAAACAAAAAAAGACTACAAAGAGACTCAAAATGACTAAAAAAAAGACACAAAATGAATACAAAGAGAGACAAAACAACTACAAAAAAGGGAAAAACAACCCCAGACAAAAAATAACTGTGAAAAGATTAAAACAACCACAAAGAGACAAAAAAACAAAACAACAAACTGAAGCTAAACGTCAACTATAAAGTCTATGTGTCTTACTCCTATGTAGGAGAGGTGGTGGGGCTCATTATCTCATGATCTCATAATGTGGCCCAGTGATCCAGTAGTACACTTTGGTATAAGTGTAATGGACCACTTTGGTGGTTGTAAATGGTTAAGGCCATTTACTACAAACCATGTGCAATCAATTTTGTACCTTCAAGGCTGCCATTACTTTCATTACACTATTTTTTTTAAAGCTTTACAGAAATAAACCATCTCAATGAATAATTACTCCACTTTTTTGTGATGTACTTTATTGTTACCTGGTAATGACTGGTATGATTACATCACAGACTTGAGACAATCAACCTTTTTTAATGCTAGAAATCACTACATTCCCCCTTTTAGCAACTAGAGTTTGACTTTCAAATGTCAGAGCTTCATTAAATGCACCACAATTTAAAGGAATTAGCTTTTTCAAGTGAGTTTAGCTGACTGGTATGCTTTTAGGAAACTTTAAACACTAATGTTAAGTACATGACATACACGTGAATATACAAAACCACTCCTACACAATTATTTTATTATGCTGATGTTCACTCACCCTGGCATTGTCCACCAATGAGCCAGTATCCCTCAGTGCAGGAACAGGTGTAGCCACCTGCTGTATTGATGCAGACCTGGGTGGGGTTACATTGATGAGAGTTTGTCTCACATTCATCGATGTCTGGAAAAAAAGAAGTAGCAGAGAGGGAGTGTTATTATTAATAGTTTTTAGCTGTTGAATGGAGAATGTAAGGAACTAGATAGCTATATAGATGGACACATAGATAGAGCACTTTATTCATCCTAAAGCCCACCAGCAGTCAAATCACATAAAAGAATCACCATACACATCAACAGCATAAGGACATATTGTAAATAAATGAAATCTAAAAACTGAACTAAAAACTATAACTTTAAATTGCATTACATTACTTTACATTGACATTGCCTGTTAATATTCTGTACTTAGTTATTATGGTAAAATTAGGGTTAAATTATTAAATTTACCGTATTGTAATACCCAACTTTCAGTGTGATTAGTCAACTAATTGTTGCAGGTTTAGTTGTCTTTTTTTCTGATTTACACCACTGATGTTATAGTTCAAAATAGAGTCATAAAAGCTGCACAGCCTACTGATGATAACTCCACTGCAGCTTTACATGCCTTGCTCAAAAGCATGTCCACTAGACTGCTGGCTTGGAGATTGCACCGGCAATTTTCTGGTCAAAAGTCTGTTTCTCCAACACTTAGGTTTTCACCACCCTGTGTTGAAAAAAAAAACCCTCTTAACACAACAGTTAACATTTCAATACAGAATCAACTTACACTTGTTTTTTTCACAAGATTAAAGATTTCTCAGATTACAATCTGAATTCCTCTGACGCAGCTCACACACTACATCATAATAGCCATATTTCCTTATGAGGATATGACCAATCAAAAATTCCAAACTGTGTTTATGGTTCTCAGACCATGAAGTCACCAATCTCTAGAAAACCGATGGGGGAAATGGGTGGGAGCCCAGCGTTTTGTTTGGACAGGCAGCTATGATAAGCGATAACGTCTGTCGGTGGGACCATTGCCCTTTGTGCCAACTTGGACCGCTGGCCCTTCGCGAGGGCGGAGGAGGCCCGGAGCGCTCGGCCGCCGGCCAACAGCTACACGGCCCCCAGACACCTGCTTGCAGTTACCAGTCAAAACCTCTCTGAATGGTCTTCATCTGCACCCCATGTGCAGCCCCACTGCAGATCTCCAACGTACACACACACACGAGCTGCAGGAGCGTTTCAGTTCAGCTCCTTATATAGACTGTTTCATGAGCTGCCCACCAGCTTTGGGGTCACCGCTGACAACCCCAATCAGCTTCAGGGAAGACGAGACAGATGGGATTTGTTTGAAATGTCAGTCACATGTAGGAAAGCTGAGAAAACTTGGAGCCGTTTTGACACCAAATTTGTACACAAACTGATTCAGAATAATCCCCCAGTGGCTTTTAATGCCAGGTCCTCTTGGTTACAAAGACTAACATGCCAGCTGTGTTCATCATCTGCTCTCAAATCACATGGAAAAAAATACTGAATGTGATCAAGAGCAATTTATAACAGTGTGATGGGGAAAATGCCACACACACAGTCTCGTTTTCAGATCAGCTATTATGCATTTTTGGTTTCAAAAGCCAACAATGTTGGATGTTTCTCTCAAGCCACAGAGGAGCATGAAATCCTTCAAGGCGAGTAAAAACATGAAAATCTCCAAAACTGGAGTTACGAGCGGAAATGAACACTGTAGTCCCATGTGAGGAGAAAAAACAAAAGTATCTGGATGCATTGTTTGACTTACAACACTCTGGGCCGCTGGTTCATATGATGATCATGTGTGTCAACGTGTGCTTGAGCAATATTATCTCTTGCTTAAAGGATTAGTTCACCCAAATTACAAAAACATATTCTCTCATCTGCCATTATCAGTGTCTGGTGGTCATGCAGCCAGTTTCTGATTTCATGCCCAGACATTTTGAGATATCTTCCAATCCAGTAACACAATTTAATTTGTTCTCCACAGAGGATTGAAAAATGATTCTGAAAAACTCACACCAGTGTAATGCGAAAATGTGGTGCAGGAATGCGAAAAATTCGCTAGGCACACCGGGTCTGGTGCAAATGATCTGCATTGCCGTGTTCCATTTCGAGTTTCTTCCTAAATAGTGCCATGTCCACTCCACACAACAACAACCTAAGGGGCTAGCATTAACTACACAATACATAAACGGGTCGGACCCCAGATGTGAGGCATTCTGGATTAGACTATCGATAAACCTCAGATTTTATTCTTTGGGAGAAAGTAATTCTCAAAGTGAAAACTGTTCACAGTGAAGTCTGTGGGTTATCTTGTGACACCACATACTTTTGGCCTGGTTTGGGAAATGCCCTTTTGTTCCACTAAAGGAATTGTTCAACTTTTTGTGAAACACACCGTTATCACTTTCTTGATGAGAGTTTAGTGAGAAGATTGATAACACTCTTGAATCTTTCTGTTCAATATAAAGCTGGAGCCACAGAGACTATTATCTTAGTTTAGCATAAAGACTGAAAACAGGGGGTTCACAGCCAGTCTGGTTCTGTCTAAAGATAACAAAATCCACCTACCGCCACCTCTTTATCTTGTTGGTTTAAGCCATACGAAAACAAGTTGTGGTCGCAAGTTGTGCCAGACTGTTTCTTGGCTTTTTATACTTTTGTTTTTGTTTGGATTAAACAAACGAGATACAGCGTGTTATGGCTAGCCGTTTCCACTCGATTCCAGTCTCTATGCTAAGCTAAGTGGCTTCTGGCTGTGGCTTCATTACCGTAGCGGTATCAATTTTCTCATCTAATGCTTGGCAAGAAAGCAAAAAAGCATATTTCCTCAAACCATTCCTTTCAGGAAAATCGTAATGCTATGGCATACAATGACTCTTTCGACTATGATTCCGCTTCCAACTTTGAGTCAACAGCTTGGGGAAGGCCCTTTCCTGTTTCAACACGGCCTCCATTCACAAAGACATGTCCACAAAGAAATGACTGCAGTGGAAGAACTTGACTGGTCTGCACAGACCCAATCAAACACCTTTGGGGTGAACTTTTAAAGGAATAGTTTGGGTGTTTTGAACTGGGGTTGTATGAGATATTTATCCATAGTCAGTGTGTTACCTACAGTAGATGACATGTCGGCACAGCCCCAGTTTGGAAAAGCAGCAAAGCAATGTACTGCTGTGGACGGGAGCAGCAGCAAAATATATTTTTACCACCTAAAAGAATCAATATCAGTTTAAGTGTACGCTATATCTAGAATATTTTCACTGCTTTACCTTGCCGTCAGACAGTTATTTCCGACGGGGAACTGAAGCTGTTGTATGCATCTATGTTCTTGCCAAAGCCACCAGACTCCATTGAGAAAAACTGTAATTTTACCTCGCAGAACACGGTGGTTGCTGGTCTACCCCTGCCTTGATTGGTTAGATTGTTTGTGCTATTGTGTGACTTTGATTAGTTCAGATTCACCAGAGTCACACAATAGCACAAATAAACTAACCAATGGAGTAGACCAGCAACCACCGTGTTCTGCAAGGTAAAATTACAGTTTTTTTCCAATGGAGTCTGGTGGCTTTGGCGAGAGCATAGATAACGACTTCAGTTCACTGTCGGAACTGAGACTATATAGCTGTCTCACGGCAAAGTTAACCAGCAAAAATATTCTAAATATAGCATACACTTAAACTGAAATTATTTTTTTTATGTGAGCCTTTCTTTTAGGTGGCTAAAATATGTTTTGCTGCTGCCCTTGTCCACAGCAGTACATTGCTTTGGTTTTGTACAGTAGCTCCTGTCTACTTCTCCAAAGTGGGAGCATGCCAACCTCCATATACTCATCTACCTTATACAACCTCATTTCAAAACACCTGAACTATCCCTTT
Source organism: Sebastiscus tertius (assembly GCA_916701665.1). Taxonomy (NCBI): domain Eukaryota; kingdom Metazoa; phylum Chordata; class Actinopteri; order Perciformes; family Sebastidae; genus Sebastiscus; species Sebastiscus tertius. The sequence continues at coordinate 36,551 of CAKAOH010028626.1, read as the reverse complement.
AACGCTGACTGTAAACCAGGCCTTATCACCCAACATTAGCGGCCAACCTCCCTAACTCTCATGTGGTTGATTGGGAGCATATCCCTGCAGCCAAGCTCTGAAATCTTGTGGAGTTTCTTCTCAGAAGAGTGGAGGCTATTAATGCAGATGGTTTTGGAATGAGATGTTCAACAATCTGGCGTCCACATAGTGTATCTGCTTGACTAGATACCCCTAGGGGTAAATAAATAATAGTCTTTTGTAAATTGTGTGAACTGCTGCAAGGATGGGCTCCAGAAAATAGCTAAGAGAGGGATAAGACTATAACACAACATAACTGTGCTTGTAATAGGCTTTTGTAGTACTATCTGACTTAAGAAAAACAAACCCACAAATGCATAAACGCATACCGGAGGCCTAATTAGTTCTATTGTTCTCCCAGACTGGTGCCATTAGTGACATTGATGGAGCAGAGTGCCATTAACTTATAGACAAAGCCAAGTTTGTTGCAAGTTCAGACAGGATGTCACAGTCTGTGTAATTTCTGCCCCATAGCAGCATCAATCAACAAGCCATTACATCATTACACATACAGTAATACACACACGCCAGGCTTTAGGGGTGTGAAGAGCCGTTACGAATGGCCCCCACAGAGGCATGCTTGTTCTCCAGGCACAGATTTGGCAAAACATGACCTCATCTTTGGCACCGTGATGGTATAGTTTACCCAAACAAGGTTGTGAGCCGATTCCCTGACAGGCCTTCTCCCCTACAGAGAGAAACAGTCCGTATTTGTGCATGAGCTAAACTCCAAAGCTCTCTTCAGAGAAAACTATATGTATACATTTTCCACTCATTACAGGGTCACGGCTGATTTATCCAAAACAACCCAAATGGACTTTAAGGAGGCCATTTTCAACAGCTTGTACCGGCTGGACACACTTGGGAAATTATGTTCAGCTGGGGGGGGGAGATCATCAGACATTTAGTGTTTATCTGACAGCTGGGATCTCTTGCGGTTGTGAAATTCCACAGAATCAATCAGAAGGCAGATATTTCCTCACTGCGAGGAGCTGAAGGCCCCTTTGCTCTGGCTCGGTGACGGCCGACATGACGCTGCACCGAGCATCAAACAACATCTGTCCCTGTGATCTGATGGATTCATGCATTCCCCTGGAGTTCAACCATAATCTCTAATGAGTAACGCTGAATATCGCCTTTCCCCTCATGTCACCTCGCCCATCTAGTTTCACTCTAACATCTGAGAAACAGCAGAAGGGGGAAGATGTCAGGACTGTCTTTCTCAAAACATTCACATCATTCAAGTAAAGTCACAGCAGAGATTCACCAAAGGGACCAGAACAGCTGCAGCAAAAGACTGACACCATCCATCTCTTGCAGGTAATTAAGCAGTAATGATCCTTTAAACATGATGTCAACACTCACTACATGACATCTTTTAAGACTCACTACAACAATTCCAGGAGAGAAAATCTGACCTTCATTTAAAAGTGGTTCCCAATGTTTCATATACCATCAGTTAAATATGCAACCTGTGACAAAGGGGTTGGAAACAGACAGCTATTTGTGCCTAAAGACTATATTTAGTAGAAGGAAAAATGCCACAACATTTGTTAGGATCGCTCTAAAGTCTTGAAATCTGGTACAGACATACTTTGGGCAAATATCTAACAGTACAACTTTGAAATCTTTAGACCACATGAAAAATCACACTGATCTCTGCCCTGCCTGAGGAGACCCGGCGTGCTGAAATGGTGACCCTTTTAAATCACTCCTCAAAACACACTTTTACAGAGCTACTTTTAATTCCTGATTCCGATGCTTTACTATTTGTATATTCTTGTTTTTTACTTATTTCATTGTCTTTCTGTTCTTTAAATTATTTTTGTTTTTATATTCATATATGTAATTACCCCTGTAATATTAGCTTTGCTACCTGACACTTTGTCTCTTTGCCCTGTTGTCTTTTCATTGCTTTGCTCTGTTTTATGTGTGTACAGCACTTTCGGTTTTTTAAAAAGTGCTATACAAATAAAATTATTATTGTTATCAATAGTCAAAGTCAGGATTTTTTAATAAATGAGGAAAAACGCTAACATTGCGTTTATTATGTGTGCATATTTTTGATATTCAGCTTGTTATGAGTCCATAGATACCAAACAATTGACTGTGCTCCTTGTACACTAGTTTCTGAGATAAAGCCATTTACTTATGATACTATATTGTGTCTTTGGGCACATGGGACTACAGTTTTTTCCTAAAATATAGCAGCTCACTCTCTTGAATCTTGAATTTGCTTCTCTCACCATCCAAAAAAATATTTCTAATCTATTGAGTGCCTGGTAGATTTTGGAAACCATAAACCACAATGGTAGGTGAATTCACAAAGTTGCATAAACCCACATAAATAACCTGTTACACTCCAACAAGTTTCACCAAACACACGTGGAACTTCCTGGAGACTGCACAACCTCAACACACTATCTTCTACCTTGAAAAGCAGTTAAAAATTAATGTAAAACTTGAACCATTAGCATGATAACAATAGCTGTTAGCTAATAGCATGATGCTAACAGTAGCCTAGCATGATGCTAGCATTAGCCTAGCATTAGCATAGCATTAGCTAACAGTAGCGATCAACGACTGGCGCCAAAAATGTCACCACATGAACTACAGCAGTGTCTTAATCAAACCATCCCGTTAAAACGTCGACAGATAACATCTTTAACGTATTTATACTGGAATATATTACAAGATTCATGTGTGTATTTACCTTTTACTTTACACACGACGGGATCACAGAACCGTCCACTGTGGTTGCCGTTAGCAACGGACGACGTAATCGCGCAGGAAGAAAAGACCCATGATGCACTTGGCGCATTAACTATAATATCTCTAAATGCTGCCACCTGGTGGCCAAAGTCTGCAACAGCAAGTGAGACTGTAGAGGCCAATGTGCCATATGTGCCTATTACACTCAAAATAAAACAACAAAGAACACATGTATTTCCAATTTCAACAACTTTGAAAATTATGCCAAAATTAAGTGAAAAATTACATATAAATAGATTTACCACCTGGTTACATATAGAAAAAAGAAACAGTAATCCTATGTGCCCAAAGATTAAATACAGTATCCCAGCCAACATGGTTATGTGGCCCCACATGGGTTATGCTGGGGGTACCTGGGTACCAAGTGGGTATGGGCCCAAAATGGGTATCTTATCTGGGGCCCATGTGGGTCAACTTTGGTCCCACATGGGCTCCCCATGTGGGCTACCCATGTGGGTTCTAGGTTGGTCACTAATGGGAAATTAGTGCATGGGCAACACAAATGGTGCCCACTTGGGTCAACTAAGTTGGTCCCACATAGGCTCCCCATGTGGGCTACCCAAGTGGGTTCTAGTTGGGTCACTACTGGGAAATTAGTGCATGGGGCCAACATGGAAACTGTGAACAAACCCACTTACAACCCATATTTCAGGCCATGTAGTCATCATGTAGTTCCCACATAGAACTTAAACCTGGGGCCGAGATGGGTTTTGGTTTATGTTGCCCAGATTGGGCCCATAAAACACCCAGAGTGCTCCTGCATGAAACCCACAAGGGCAATTGGCACGGGGCCATTACGGAACCCATGGACAATCCCATATAGGGCCCATTTTTCAGCCCATTTACTACCCACACGGGCCCAACATACAAATGTTGGCTGGGATATGATCACTCATTTTTCAACCAAACGGTTTAACCAATTTTGATAATTTCTCCAGATTTGTAGGCAAGCCCAGAGAACACATCCACCAAAGGAAATTCAAAATTTCAGTTGTGGGCATAAATGGGCTAAGGCAGGGGTTTTCAAAGTGTGGTTCAGGGACCCCCAGGGGTCCTTGAGGGGTTCCACGGGGTCCCCAGCAAAAAGGGGAATCATTTATTGTCACTATTGAAGCCTTCAGTTGGGGTCATGTTTACCTTGTTCACGTGAAGAGCCCATATGAACGCCCCTCTTGTGGTATTCACAACCTCGTAAGTGGAAAGATTCTGAAAGCTCCTAATTCATGAGTTGTGACGTGTTTGTTGACGTTAGAAATGGCAGAGGTCATGAAAGTTAATGTTTCAGTGCATAATAACGTTATTGTAATTTTAGTCGTATACTGTTTTTCTTGGTAATTTTATAATATGTCTGAGGAAAATGTTGATATTGGGTCAGTTTAGGGGTCCTTTACATGAAACAGTTTGGGAACTACTGGGTGAAGGGGTTACGATCCCATTCGGCTCTGCAACCACTGTGTTGGCAGAGAAAGCAAACTGACTTCAGGCTCATTTGCAGCATTCACTGTGATGAATGGGAGCATAATGCACGCTGGACCCACTGTGAATAACTAAACAAGGTTTTTTGTGTGGCTAGTATAAATAAACTGAGAACAATGAGCAGCACTTTTGGAAGAGATGAAGACTTTTGATAAATAAGACCCAGTGGTACAGTATTTTCTCCACATGTTTTAAAATCTGTCTTGAAGACAAGAAAAATTGCAACACAGCATGATGTAATGCCTGAGCTGTCCTGAAACAGATAATCAGACCATTACAGTCTTATAAGGAGGTTAAAAGTCAATCAAATTGTGATGGAAAGTAAACAAGTGCTTATTTCCATTTTATGCTACTTTATACTTCTAATCCTCTTCACGTCAGATGGAAATATCATATTTTTACTCCACTGCATTTAGCCTACCTGACAGCTGGAGTTACGTGTTACTTTACAAATAGAAATGTTGTACTAAAGAGCACATGATAAGCTTAGAAAACACAATATTTTATTAAAAATCAATTCAATGGTTCCCAACCTTTTTGGCTTGTGATCCCTTTACAAAAAGATTGATGTCTATGAGGCCCTTTGACACATTTCTGATGTCTCTGAGTTAGCAATTCTACCGGAGATTCATTTCCCCTCTAAACTTGTCATTTGGTTTCATTTAAATAAGAGATTGAGGCCCAACGATGTGATGTGTTATTATGCAATATTTTACCACAAAAAGAAATATTAGAGTACAAAAAAATGGCAACGAATTTGTCAATCATAACTTTGCTTTATCTTCTTTCCTGCCCCATTAAAGGAGCAGTGTGTAACATTTAGGGGGATCTATTGGCAGTAATGGAATATCATATTAATAAGTATGTTTTCTTTAGTGTATAATCACCTGAAAATAAGAATAGTTTTGTTTCTGTTACCTTAGAATGAGCCATTTATATCTACATAAGGAGCAGGTTTTCTTCACGGAGTTGGTGTGACAAATAGGGCTATCGCTCAGAATGACCGACGAGCAGTGCGATTCAGAGGAGAAAAAAATATTCCAGAGGGCACGCCCATAATTTTTACCTACCTGACAGAATGAGCTATTCTACTTGACTACATTTATAGAGGTCCATCAGACTAGTCTGACAGGATGAGCTACTGGTAGGTCATTTGACAGAGCACCAGCTGCCATGTTTCTACAGTTGTCCAGAACGGAAAAACCAAACACTGGCTCTGGAGAGGGATATACGTGTTTTTGTGTCAGCCACTGTTCTCCTACATACCTGTCACACGGGAGAAGCTTCAGTTGGTTGCAATCTGCAACCTCATCGCTAGATGCTGCTAAATCCTACACATTTAGCCATCCGAGGACCCTTTAGATTTGTATTTCGTCATCCTGGAGGGAGCCCAACCCAGAGGTTTGGAACCCTTGGACTAAACTACCAAACTGTATAAAGTAGTAAAGAGTACTTATGCATCAGTATTAACTATCAAATAATGCCACATATTGTGATATATCAGCCGCAGGGGAAATTTTTTAGAGTTTACTTTTAAAGTACTTTTTCACTTGATTTTGAATGCATGACTTACTTGCAAATGAGTATTTTTACATTGTTGTAAATGTACTTTTACTGACAGTAATCAAAGTATCTGAGGACTTCTTCATGTCTGCAGACAGTGACAGTGACTCACCGTTACAGGTGCCATCCTCTGCAACAGTATATCCCAGGATGCACTGCGCAGTGGACCTGACTCTGGGGTAGCTGGGCTCCACAGATCTCGGAGGAACTGGAGGTTGGAAGGTGTCCGGGTAGAGTGGCTCCGGCAGGGCTGGAGTCTCCGGTCTGAACGGCTGGTTGTACAGGCTCCTCGGCAGGCAGAGGTAGCCTCCGTTCTGGTTCACACAGCGCATGTCTCCTCGGCACACATCTGGCAGGGCACGGCACTCATCCACATCTGGAACACAGAGCGTGCGCATCCAGAACATCTGTGGGCTCCATTTACTTCTCACTGCTATGTGAGTCTACTTCACACTCTAATGTGTTTCTACTCTAGTAGACATGCACAAAAAATTTAACATTTCAAAATAAGAGAAGAGCAGAAGTCATCACTCACCTATACACTGCCTCGACCTGCGGTCATAAGTAAAACCTTCTGTGCAGGTCTGAGGAGAGATGATCAAGAAGATGATGGTTCATGAAATATGATTTTTTATCTTAAGTTTTATTTGTTACAATCTGCCATGCCTTGTTATCTTTACATACTGATAATTTCACCACACTTTTCTTGTGGATTTAAAGCCAGATGGCACAACATTTAAATAGATAGAATAGAATAGAATAGAATAGAAAGCTTTATTATCATTATTGTATTAAATACAACGAGATTCACTGTTGCCACTTCTGGTCAGTGCTTTAAAACAAATACTTGACAAGACTAAACAAGGCAGATAAAACAAATAGCAGGTAAAACACACACACAGTTATAAAGTAAATAAAACAGGTACAGTAGCTGTAATAAATGATATAAACAGAAGTGTTACACTAGAAGTATAAAATATAAGAAGATGTTGGAGTTTGTTCATGAAATATGATTTTAATATTAAGTTGTGTCTGTTACAATCTGCCATACCTTGTTAACTTTACATACTGACAGTTTAATCACAGTTTTCTTGTGTATTTAATGCCAGATGGCACAACATTTGGAGACCAGGACCTTTGTCTAAAATGAATGAAAGGTGTTACCTGTCCGTGTCCAGGCTGGATACAAAGCAGAATAAATACCAGAGCTGCCAACATCCTGCAAAAAAGAGGACATTTCAAGTTAGTAAACTCTTCTCAGAGACAGTAAACTCGACGCAAGCATCTTGTTTCACATTCATTCAAACACAAAGTCTTTGGTTAGAGAGGTTAGAGTCCAAGATGGTTGCAGATAGTGCATGTTTAAAGGTAGATAGTGCACGTTAAAAGGCAAAATGAAGATTACTGACCTTGCGGAAGAGCAAAACCTGAAGCCACGTATTTCAAAAGACATGGTTTATGGTTTCTCAAAGGAAAGATTAAGACGACCCGTAAATTTTCCCCCAAATCCCCTCAGCAGCAACTATGCGCCTTTACGCGTAAACCGACACCAGGTTGTCATTAAACCGCTGTCTGTCTGGTCGAGCTGGAGCTTCGGTGCATTGACCACCAAGTGTTGCAGCAAATGCCTTTTTCAAAATGGACTGTTCCGTTTCTCCTCCACTCTTGTCAGGCTCTCGCAGATTATTTAGCAATGCAAATTGACGACTGGCCTCCTCCGAGCACTTTCAGAAACAGCTGGATTCAATCATGGAGAGCCAGCCCCCTCCGGTCAGCGCGCACAGAGAGAGAGAGACACTCAACTCCCAACAAGCTGCTACTCCTGTGCAAAAAGGCATAAAGCATACACAGTGGGTGTCTGTTTTCCAAAGATATAAACAGCCCCCACTCCGCACAACTCCTCCACATACAGCTGAGTGACACTGAACAGCTGGCGTAGCCAACCCACGCTGTAGTAGTAGCCACATCTGGGTTGCATGAATGCGCGTTGGAGGAGAAAAAGGAAGAAGACAAAAAGCACAGCAGTAAAGGGTCAGCACAGCAGTACCTTTATTTGATTTTAAATTCCAATTAAATCACGGTTACTAACTCAATTTAAGATAATCCAACTCCTGTTTGACACGTCCAAGTTTTTGATTTTTACATCTACAAAAATTCTTATTACATCTTAATAATACACCTGGAGACACCCTGTAACATTCCCTCTGCAGCGGCTGATTGATGTCTATACAAAAAAATGTAGAGCAGCTCAGTTATGCGCTGGCCAGCTCTGGTCAGGTAAAACGTTTTTAAATGTGCAGTTTTTTACATTTTGTAAATATATATATTTATATTAACCATTTACAATCCTGATTATACAACTATCTAATTAGCAAAAATGCAGGCACTTAACTTCCCAAAACTTCCTTAGTGCCTATAAATAGGAAAACACGCCACCCATTTACATATATATATATATATGACTATATAATAGTACTGAGCAGTCTCAAGCCTCTGATCAACCACAGTCCGCAGCCATAATTACTTGTTGCATATCACAGTCTGGCCGTCTGGAAAAGACAAGATTTAGCAAAAATGTCTTTATGGTTTGAACAGATGTACTGAACCACATAAATCTCTACGCAGACTACTGCTGCCAGAGGTTTTAGGCAAGTCCTGGATCAGAAACAATTCACTGCATTGTTGAAAAGAAGAAAAAAAATAAAGACTCAGAAAGACAAGAAAATACAAGTTGTCCAATGCAAGTCAAAGGATGAACACTGAACGACATGAGATGTTTCCTCTTGCAAACAGAGGTGATGATTAGACTCAACCCACATGGATTGAACTGCACACAGTGAGTTTACAAGGTCACTTGTGTTCAGAACTGGTGCGATGAAGAAAAATCATAAATGTAAGACGTAACTCATAAACCCGAAAGGACAGTTTCTATGCTCTCTAAACTATGAACGATCCACTAGTTGAAAATGTTTGCAACCTGTTTGCATGTGCAGTCACTTCATTCATCATTTTCAACTTGTGGGTCAACACGTAACAATAATGTCAAGATTGATGTGTAAAGGGAGACTCTGTTGCATAGAACAGTAATTGCAAAAAAACAAAATCCCCTCCCAAAAAAAGGGAATATTAAGCCTTCATGAATTCTTAGATCATTTATTTTTGAAGGATATTAAAAAAAAGAAAAAAAAAGAAAAGAGCAGCAATAAGTAGCAGAACTGCTTTCTCTGTGTAGTGTAAAACTATCAATGTCTATCTGGCACTCGATCACTGCTTTAACAAGTCTTTGAGCACGGCTCCAGCGCTGGATTCGGCTGAGACCGGAACGGGCGTGAAGCTGGGCAGGGCGTCGGAGATGGGCTTCATGAGCAGGTGACCTCCTGGGCCGCCGGAGCTGGAACCAGCGAGCAGGGGCACGGCAGCAGAGCGAGGGGCCAGGAAAGGATTGGACTCGCCGGGCCGTTTGCCGTATACTGCAGCTCCTGTGAGGAGAGATTTAAATAAGGTTTGATGTGTTTGGGGGATGTAAGAGGAAGAACAACGCCTCCCGTCTGACAGGATTGATTAAGCGCACCAGAGAAAGAAACATCCTGGCGGCGTTTTTTTCCCCCAAAGGGGCCGTTTACCTGTCGCGGCGCTGGAAGCGGCACCGCTGGTTCGTCTCAGAGGAGGGGCGCTCAGAGGCTTGATGTCATGGACTGGAAGCCTCGGTGCAGGCAGCGAAGGGGTCGACTCGATTTCCAGGAACTTTACAAACATCTCTGAGAAGGACTGCAACAACAGAGGACAGGACAGTGTGTAGCACTGATGAATTACTGAGATTTTCTAACAAGGGAGTTCTGCTTTACATCCTAAACAAGGAGTCCAAAAGCTCTGCTATTCTCAAGCCAAGAGTTGGCTTGAGAATAGCATCCTGACAAGGAATCAGTGTGTTGCTCAAGGACACTTCAGCAGATCACTGTTTAATGTTTTTTTTTTTAACCAGCTGTTCTGCTGCCATAAATGTGTATCCCTAAAAACATCGGTTTAAATACTGCAGTGGCGAGTATGTGTGGTGGTGTGTATGTTGTTGAGACTTTTATTTTGAAGGGCACATGTTAACACAGATATTTCCTATTTTTCTTAGGAAAGTGTTGTTAATATATCTTATGGAAATTAATAGGTTGTAAAGTACAATTTGTATTATCATGCACGGCAGCTGGATTCTCGCAATGTCATGAGGTCATGCCAGGATCGCAGGATCACATCAAGCATTTTTTCCCCTATACCAGAATGATAATGTGTGGAGCCAGACCTCTCTTTAGCGCCATGTGAGACTAGGGTATAGTATACTGTATAAAATAGAAACTGTGTGTCTCTGTGTTAAAAGAACTTAATTTCTTACCGAGTTGAGTCCTTGGCCGCTGGTGGGCCTCTGGGGAGTGTTTGGGACACTTTGTGCTCCTCTACCTCCTAGCCAGCCCGACATCCATCCAGTAACGCCATGCCGTCCGTCCTCCTCTAACATCTGCAGATGGTTGGTTAGGAAGTGCAGACAATTACTATTGGATTATCACAAGGAATAAAGTCTCCAAGTCATCACTCACACCAAATATTTTATGCCTTTATTTGATCGTGGAGAGAGACAGGAAATGTGGGGGAAGAGAGTGGGGGAATGACATGCAGCAACGGTCCGGCCAGCCAGGAAGCGGGGACTCGCTGCTCAGGGCGACAACTAATGATTACTTTCATTGTTGAGTATTTTCTTGATTAATTGATTAGTTGTTTGGTCTATAAAATGTCAGAAAATGGTGAAAAACGTCAATCAGTGTGTCCCAAACCCTGAGATCAAATGTCTTGTTTTGTCCACAACTCAAAGATATTCAGTTTACTGAAAATGATGAAGAGGGCAGGTACAGTAAATGTTACAGTCTTATACAGTCCATTCAGGCTATTTTTGAACAGTCGATTTTCTTCTGTTTTCAAAGAAGCGGTCGGATTATTTCAGTTTTAATTGCCCTTAGTTTCCTTTCTGCCTGCCACCACGTTCTGGAAAATTATTTTGTGGACCTACTCACTAGCTTATATACAGGGACTCGGACTCTTTGCTGACAGCCCACAATCCTAAAGGGAAACTTATGGCTTTATTATTCACTGTCATTCATGCTCCCTAATCGTCAGCGTCCTGTGCCGGGCAGGATCCAGCTGGACGGACCCCATATATAGAGCGTACGGACCACAGCTTGGGCTAAAAAAAGGCAGCAGAAGGGGGGATACTCGCTGTCTGGTTTTGTGGGACACTTGGCCGCCGTAAACACGAGTTGAGTGGAAAATTGAAATAGCATTAACAGGAGATGAGGAGAGATTGAAAAAAAAGAAAGTGGAACGACCTCCAGCACAATAAAACTGGGTCTTCTGAGGAGTTGTAATCGCATTTGCCCCTCATGCTGTCTCTGTTTTACTTTAAGGGTATTGGGTAATATACTTTGGAATCGTTGGATGGAGTCCCACCGAGCTCCTGCCAGAAGGTCTTGGATAAGGAAATGCTTTCGTTTTTCGGGGCCGAGCACTGAGAGGGTTTTCAGGGGCTGCTGGAGTTTCACAGTTGAACGGCGAGTTTCAGGATTTACTGTTTGCCTGTTTGACTAATTAAATATTTAGAAGGCCGGAAGAGATCGGTTGTCTTACAGTCAGAGTGACCTGGGACAATGACATAAATACTGGACATGCCTCAGTATTCGGCCAAAAGATTTTAACCTCTTCCACTCAACCCTTCTTTACCATAGACCCATTTTGTCTTTTTTAGGGGGGATACAGGGGGTGTTTAAGGGGAGATAGCAGGTCAGCAGTAGATGTCACATAGAAGTGGTGTACATCATCTGAAAGCTGGGAACCTGAAGATTCATTTGAGATGCAGCTCAGCACTATGTGTCAAAATGTTCTAGTCATAAATCAGAAGTAAAAGAAATAAACATGGTTTAGATGCTTATTCAACTGTTGAGTGTATAAGTGTTTAGAACATGATGTTATAAGTATATGATGGCCATCCCCATGCTCTTATGTCTCATAAGTAGTTGCAACAATTTTTGAGTTGATACCATATGTTACAGAGATTTGGTGCAAGATTTAACCATTTTTTATCACTCAATAATTTATAAGAATGATCAATAATCCCTCCAAAATACCACATTAAGACACCAAGACCTTGAGGAACACCATAGAAAAAGCCATTATGTGATTTGGTATCAATAACTTTTGACATTTGGAGATTTCTGCAAGAATTGCATTTTTCAGTGATGGGACGGCGAGCTCTTCTGTTCAGGAAACTGCTCAGAAACCCCCTTATTGTCAATCTAGCTAGGAAAGCCATCCATCCTCTGAATGCTCTAGGTCTCTAGTTTGTGGCTGCAAAGTTTCATGAGGCTGTGATTATCCTAGAGCTTACCACAGGTCATTTTATACAGTGAAGTCAAAAATGGTCTCACTACAATGAAATGGCTCCTATGGGGACTAACATCATCACACATGAATACAGTTGAGCTCATTGGATCTACAAGAGTCTCAGCTTTACAGTGATACCCAATTTATGTAATTCAAGACTGTTTAGCCCAGTATGCAGAAATATTCAAACACACCATTTTTAGAATAGGAGACAATAACACATTTATACTGTGTTCAAATAACTGCATGTGATCATCATAAAGTGGGCATGTCTGTAAAGGGGAGACTGGTGACCTGATAAGCTAGCATGACATGGTTGGTGCCAATGGATTCCTCAGGATTAGTACCTTCACTCTAGCTCTAGAACTGAGCGTGCTACAGCCTTTGAAATACAGCAAAGTTGGCCGAGGATGCTGGCGTCCGCAAAGAGTAGAAACGGTTAAAGTATTTGGGGGGAAGCGTCTTGTTAACTGTTAGTCTATCTCTGTCAGCGAGCGTTAGCCTGCCAGCTCTGTTCGTCTTTATCGGCCAGTTTCTCAACGCTGCTCCTTTTGTCGTAACAAACCCCTGAATCTGCATTTCGGACATCGACTATAAAGCTCTCTTACCTCATGTTGTGTGAAAAATAAAGGCTAAATGGTAATGTAACATGTCAATCTTTGCAGCTGTGTGTAACTGTAGTTACTTCAAAGTGAAACTGCTTTTTTATGTGGCGTTTCCATTGTTTTGTCCACTTACATATACTTAACCAAAGGTAATAAAATAAATCATACATGTACGGAAAAATGTATTTAATTTAATAAATTAATGTTAAATATACTTAACTTATTATTGTGGTGAGGAGTCATGCATTTATTCCCATTAAGGTGCAATGCCACAGACATTACTCACTGCCATTATACCATAATAAAATGTATTAATACCTATTGCCTAAAAAGGTTGATTATGTGATTGCTTGAGTAAATACTTCGAATATGAGTCAAGGAATCTCTCACCTTGTCAACGTCTTCTCTGCTCAGTCCCAGAACACTTCCCATGAGCCTCAGCACATCGGCACGCTTGGTTTTAGGTGTGTGGAAGTATCCCAGGAACAGGTTACGCATCAGGACTCTGGAAACAGAACAACAGGAATAATAAGGCATGATGTAATTCAAGACCTTAATCCCATTTTTATACAGCTGCATGGATCGTTAATACATTTATTCATTTCAGTATTTGTTTACAGGTGTTTCTCCGGGGAAACTGAGGTACAAAAGCTTTATTTATGGCAATTCAATTCTGCGCAGTGCAGATATTAATGCTCTGAATATCGTACAGAGCACCTTTAAATATAAATATTATATAGTATAATATGTTAAATATAAGCGGATGTTACGCAGAGCCTTGACATCATATCCAGGGGGATAATGTCAGTAAAAGTCACGTAAAATACAACTTGTCCCGTGCGAATGCGCTGCATTAAACACAGACGTGGGAGGTGACCTCATGGTAATACTAGTCCCCTGCTAATAGGGCTTAAGATTCACAGTCACAGATAAGTCAAAGATACAGACTTTAAAACTTTTTTATGTTGTGTGACGGTCTACAATTCCTTGAAACTGTGAGAGAGTAATAATGAAAACCAGATGTGTTTTTAATCACAATCTCATTTAGATGAATGAAACCAGATAGGGCTGAACTTACTTGTCGATCTTCCCCTCTGTGCTGTTTAGAAGGTTCATCAGCTTCTTCTGCGCCTCCTCCAACATCTCCTGTCTCAGTTCCACTGTTTCACAAAGACGCACACAGACAGAGCGAAGGGATGTTATTTAATCATTTAAAGTCATGTCCCTGTTTCACATAGTCCCAGAGAGTGTTTGCCTTTCATGTATTACCAGCAGCAGATCTCAAAAAAAAATATATACACCCGACCCATTTAGCAAGACTTACCGACTGTCCTGAAGGTATTCCAGAAGCATCAAAGACTCTGCTGACCATCTGGATGGTTTTATAATAAATGTGATGAAGATGATCTTTAACCTGTTTCAAGCTGTGTCTATATTTCCTTGCCACGTAGTCGGACATGTCCTTGCTCTTTTTGTAATATATGAACGCTTTATTTTGTTGTGGCTCCCTGTGGATTTTAAAAATCGAAATGAATAACTGTTTTTTTGTTTAAATTTTCATTTTCATTTATCATTGTTGTAGGTCTATGGAACGATGGAGTGTTAGTCATAGGTTTACGAGAAAAAAGTCATAATATTATGTGAATAAAGTCAGAGGTTTACGAGAAAAAAGTCGTAATATTATGTGAATAAAGTCAGAGGTTTACGAGAAAAAAGTCGTAATATGAGAATAAAGTCATAATATTATGAGAATAAAGTCATAATATTATGAGAATAAAGTCAGAGGTTTACCAGAAGAAAAGTTGTAATATTATGAGAATAAAGTCATAATATTATAAAGTAGTAATTTTTACGTTTTCTGGTAAAGTTATGACTTTATTCTCGCAATATTATGACTTTATTCTGTAAATCTCAGATGTTTTTACCCTCAAAGTGGCCCTAATACTCTGTAGTCCATTGTCTCTTCGGCCCTCACTGCATTAGACTTATATACTATATACTTAGACTATAAACTGTGTTACCTTCATCACAATGATCAAATGTGTTGCGGCTCCAGACAGAAATGTTTTCGTTTTCTTTGCCTAAAATGTCTCTTTTGATAGTAAAGGCTGCCGTCTCCAAATAGAGGGATGTTGCGCGCTGTCCAGCCAACATTACGTACAGACACAAACAGATCCGGTGCTCAGTTTGTGCCGTTTTGAACCACAGAACTCCTTCCTGCTTGTTGTGCGCATCAAACGTGTCGTTTTAATTAATTATTCTACACACAGTTCCTCCTGCGCATCACCGGGCATCTCGCTCCTCTTATAACTCAGAGCTGCAGGTTGCTGACCGCTGGTCTAGTTGGAGACGCAGCGTGGTGCGCTGTGCCGGCTCTCTGTATACTATATTATGCTCTTATAGATAAGTGACTGAGTGGAACATGATAAACGTCTATCTATGTAAGTATAATGTTATTTTAATTGTGGTGAAAACCGGGACAATTTGTCTCTTAAACTTCTGACTTTATTCTCATAATATTACGACTTTTTTTTTTCTCAAAATCTCAGATTTATTCATTTATTCATTAAAATATATATATTATTTACTCCCGTTAAAACGATCAAGAGCTACCGCAGGTGCCTAGCAACGGTTGCTAAGGGCAGGTGGAGTTCAGCAGACAATCTATTACTTCGATCTATGACGTCAGGTCGGAGTTTAGAACGGTGCTGAAGTTGACCTGACGTCATAGACGATCACGTTCCTTTGAAAAGGAACGCGTTCCTTTGATCGTCTATGACGTCAGGCTTGAATAGTTTACATATAGAAGCCAATGCCATCCTTTAGCACATTTTCAACTTGGTACCCCGGAAAAGTGCAGCAGGATTTGAGGCCGATTCATCCTTTAGCACATTTTCGTAACCGAAAAGCAATTCGTTTTACAGAAATTCAGAAAAGCATCGAAGACAATCGCCATGTATAGAAAGATTACAGTGGAGGATATTCATCCTCTGATGGAATCTTTTTTCCAAAGGATGACAGTGAAACAGCAGATATTGCTGAAATCAGGTGTAGCTGATATTGCCACAGAGATTATGTTGGCAAGGCTGATTCTGGACCTAATATCAGTGCTGTTAGAGTCCCTTGGGCCGCTTAAGGACACAACCATGTGTACGCATTGTGTTCTGTCCAGTCTGGGCGACACGATCCCTCGGACTGCTTCTGTGGTCCTGAACGTGGACATCGACGTCACCTGTTGCAACGCCGAATCCTTGACCAACTTGATTGCTGTAGAAGTTGCAAAACATATCAATGGCTCATCAGCAGGGAGTGTCTCTTACCTTGAGTCTAAGACACTTGCTGAAATGGTCAGTCATGCCTGCGGGATGTTTAAAACATTCATGGGCAAGATGAAAGGTCTGTGCACACCTCGACAATCAACTAGGTCAAAGATTGCAACAACTCCCTGCAAACTCACCAAATTCCGCCGTTTTGACAGTCCCACAATCCAGGACACCTCTGTAACTAACGAGTGCCAATCAGGATCACAGGGCAGTTTTGTGGATGCAACGACCAAGCTTGCCCAGGAAATCATTGGGAGAGAGCTCAGTGAAATCACAAGATCTCTTCTGGATGACATGCCCGACACCGAGCACGAGCAGCTGCCATGCTACACCTCAAAGGAGACTGAAAATATTGCAGCTAACATCGCTCAGTCAGTCGCTAAAGAGGTCGAGGATCTGGAAAGGGAACATGCTGCAAGCCCAGAATCCAAGAAAAAGAGGAAATTGACCTTGAAAGGTGTGGCAAAAAAGATCAAGACCTTTTTTGCCACAGAGTTTGCAAAACTGTCGATGCATTGCTTCGCAACTGAGCTGAAGAACAAATTCAGCCACATCTCCGAAGCTGACGACCGCGATGCAGATCAATTTGGGAAAGATTTTGTAACTCTGCTTCTGCCTGAAGATGATGGACGAGGTGTGGTAGATAGATTAAGACACATTTGCAGCGGGAAAGACGTGGTATTCACAAACGCACTTTGTGATCTCCTCTTCAATCACGTCATGGAGGTGGACATACCTGACGTTGTCACAGAGGCGCTCAGAAGGTCAGTGCGTGCTGAAACAAATCGCACAGTCTATCGTTTCTTGGCATTGATGGGGTGGTGGATAGCCAGTCATGTTGGCAAACACAGTGGTCGGGTCACGTATGCTTTGAAAAACACAGAGTCAACACTAACAGTACAGATGAAAAAAATATCTGTCGAGATGATTGTGGAGAAACTGGTTACGCGCATCTTCCGCAAAGCAATGGGGACCTGCACTTTCGCACACCCGGAGCCCGTCATTATTCGCGTGTCTGAAAATGTATGGGCCGAAGTCGAGGGCGCGGCGATTGAGATCACCTTAGAAATCGCACATAGCGCCGACAAGGCCCTCCACAAGGACCTGTGCAAGAAGTGGGGCTCTCCGAAGGCTGTGCTGGTTTCAATGCTTGTAAACCAAACAGACTTTGATAACTACATCGCCTCCATTTTCAAACACCACCTGAAGAAACCACCAGAGACGGGATGCAACACTTGTTGGTCAACTCTGTAGGACCAGTGAATGGCCTCTATAGGACAGTCTCTGTAGGACCAGTGAATGGCCTCTGTAGGACAGACACCAGTGGCAGCAGTGAGCTGTCTACTTGGGTAGTGTGGGTTTACTCCGGGTGCTCCGGTTACCTTCCACTTTAGTTAAAACCATCAAAAAATTTTAATAACTGATTAAATCAATAAAATCTATCAATAAAAATATTTTAAAAAAAAATAATTCCTGCTTAGCTCTCTTATAATTTTCTGTCAGAGTTTGATATATCCAACACAAGCTTAAGTTCTGCTCATTCAGTTTCACTCAGACGAAAGATTTTGTGAATAAAGGAAATACTAAGAAGAAACTGTGTTCTCTTACTACACTGTTTTTCATGTGAAAACCATCTGTTCAGCATTTAAAGTGTAGTCATGAATTAGTTAATAGATAAGTTAGGGTTTGGCTAAGCTAAGGTATGCTGCAATACTTTACATAACCGCCAATGATGATTTAATATGTGAGTTTTCAAAGCAACAATTGCAGTGCTCCAAGATATGTGAAACACCTTGTGTTTTGTATTTTATCTGATAATCTCATCATTCCCTCAGAAGACATGTGTTAAAAGTTGGCAGGGGAAAACACTCGGCTGCAGCTCACCTTGTTTTTTCAGCTCTTCGATGAGCTCCTCCTTCAGATCGAGCTGATCAGTGAGGCGAGACGCTGACTCCAGAGCAGCGTTGGCTTCATCGAGGTTAATCTGATAGAGAGCACAACACCATCAGTTAATATGGCTTTCATGTAACTGCAGCTTCAGCTGTCATCAAGAAATACGTCACTATGTGTTCGCTTTGTGGCCTCGATTTCGGGCGGCACATGTCGGATATAAATAAAGTGAATGGATCAGTTATTGATTTGCTGGTTTACCTGAAGAGCCGATGCTTGGTCTTCCAGCCTGTTAGCTTTTCTTTTCCACTCATCCTTCTCCTTCTTGAGCCTGTCAAGCTCTGCCGAGTACATGGCTTTCTCTTCTGATGGGGGAAGAGACAATTAGTACAATTACCACAAGGTTCTCTGATTTTAGATGAAAAAGCTGGACAAACTACTGCGGTCTAACCACTTTTCCTTGACCTCGAAGGAAAATGTCATGAGGTCAAGGAAAGATGTGAAGAAGAATTCAGAAGGAGTTCGGAAAACACAACCGTGTTGTTGAGAGAGTCCGACTGCACTTTCTCTATAAGCTCTGTAATTATGATGCGACGGCGGCGGATGTTATCGACGTGTTCTGCCGTGGTAAAACTACAATGTCCTGAAGATGGACTACACAAGGCGCTACTTCCCCCCCCGTGCGTTTTTAAATGTTTTTCAATGACCGGCTGCTTCACCTGCGGTGTGTGAAAGGGTCACCGCAGGTCGTTCTGCTGCTCTAACACTTTACATCAGCATATAATGCAGGATTATCTGACCTAACATGGACAACCGGTGACAAATATCACTTCACTACCAAGGATGGAATTTAAATAAAAAAGGAATAACCTACAGGCAACCACAAAGTTTATATGATAAATATTGAGTTATTTTTTTATTCATGGTGAAGGAATAGAACCATTACATTTATATTTCTTCCTTTTCGGATGTAATATTTATTTATGTTGATTATTTGTTTGCTATGTGTTTACTGTTCATTTTATTTGTTATTCTTATTTAGTTTTTTACTCATTTGTTACTTAAATAAATAAATAAATAGAAATAAAGTGAAACGAAGTGGTTGTCAATGTCCACTCATATTTATCAACATGAATCCCAATTAGTATATGACTGTATGAAAATATTATGCAAGATAAGCATATTGTTTGTTTTCATGAATGACAGAATGGTGCGTCGCTTTAAAAATCGCGGCCGCAAGGAATTGTGGGATGGCATTACCTCCTTTCCTTTGGTAAAGGATGCTCCAGTGTATCCTATGCTAAAGGAGATAATGAAGGAAGCATCGAAGCACCTTTCCTTAACATTTAGAGGATTCAAACAGCTCTTATCATGGCTGCTACTGAGATACTTCCGGGTCATTTCACTCCGTTAGGAACCTTTCTGAGAGAAAAAGACTTTTCGACCGCAGCCCAGATGACCAGAGTGTTTGTGTAGAAGCAGCTGACTTGCCTTGTTGAAACTGCTCCAGCACCATCTGCAGGTTGGAGAGAGACACTGCATACTGGTTGACCTGATCCTGGGAGGTTCTGAGGTGGATGAGTGCATCGTCCCTCTGCTTCACTACTCCACTCAGCTGCTCCTGCAGAGACTCCACCTGCATACTGGCCTGTTGGCTGGAGGCAGAGGGACAGTAAATTACATTAACTATTTATATAACCTTAATTTCATCAGGCATTGATATCAAAATATATAGTGGCGACATATTGCCAAAGAAATAATTGTGATAAACGATATTGTCAGATAAGGATAATCCATCCATCATCTATAACCATTTATCCTATTCAGAGTCGTGGGGGGATTGTAGCCGATCCCAGCTGATATTAGGTGGGGTACACCCTGGACAATTTAGAGACAACAATTAATCTAAGCTGCATATCTTTGGACCGTGGGAAGAAGCCGGAGAACCCAGAGAAAACCCACGCTAACACGGGGACAACATGCAAACGCTATAAGGATAATGTAATAGCATAATATTGCAAGTATACCCTTTCCAAGAGCAATGAACTTTTAATTCTTGAGAATATTCAGACATTGGAATGAGTCCTAAAACCCGGAAATGAGTTAGTATTTTAGCACTTACGGTTCCCTCGTCTGGAAGTCAATGGGTTTTTGATTGGATGACTGAAATAAGGTCTGTTGTTAACACAAGCTGAGATTTTAACGGTTTGCTCTATGATATAAAAGACGTCAGTAAATACCCCCACTTGTGAATTTTGAAGCTTTTATGTGTCTTAAAAAAGGCGGTTGCTAAGAAGTGGCTAAATGAGACTACTGAACGTCATCACGCCGACTCGTCCGCCTTCACAGCCTCACTGTGTAGTTTGTTTATAGCCTAACGCTAGATTTTTACTTTTGCCGACTGCATTCACACTTCAAAAATCATAACAGTGGTGTTCATCTGTGAAGATTGTCTTACGGAACAAAACGCGTAAGTATCATAAACGTGTGTTCGCCACAAAGCTTATTTTCTGCAATAATCCAAAACCCAATGGAAAATTCCCATTGGCGTTTTGTCAAGGGAACCAGGGGGATGCTAGCTTCCTGGTTGGCCTACAAAAATACATCATCCCTGAAGCACTCTATTGGAATGAGAAAAAAATATTAAAATATTCAAAAAAAGTAAATAAAACATAAATAAAATAAAACCACACAACCAAAACAATAACTAAAAATGGACTCTTGGGCTCTGTTAACAAAAATTGCACTTATTAATTAATTATTTAATTAAACATTTTGCACAGTCATTCACTCATTAACAGGCAATATTGCCAATCTAGTCTCTCAATGGTGAGGACCTTTGCTAACAAAAACTGCAAAGTAACAACATATTAGCTATAAGTTAGATATAAACAACAACAACACTCCTCTCTCGTGATTATTGTGAGTGACACTGCAGTTCTAGTTTATGCAAACCTGGCATTCTCCACAGCACTGGAAGACGTGGCCAGTTTGTCGTCCAGCAGCACCACCCTCCTGCGTAGTTCAGTCTCCCTGTCCTCTGAAGCGACGGCTTCTCTCGTGTACGAGTCCTCGATCTCCAAGAGGTGATTACGCAACCGTTCCAGCTCCAAGTTGAGACGCTGCTCTTTGTCCCTCACATGCTGTAGCTGTAACGATAACAAAAACATCCTTTCAGTGGTAGTAGAGCTATGAGAATATACCACAGTAACTTTAATTCATAAACTGTTTCTACATACTTAATCTATTTTATGGATGTAAAAGTTTTGATCAACTGACAACGTGATTCATGACAGTATGAAATGTGACATGAGGAGAAAACATTTCTATATACTGACATACTGAATATTACGGCGGAGTATTAGGGCCACATTGAGGGGAAAAAACCCCCCCGGAGATTTAGAGAATAAAGTCAGAATATTACCAGAAAAAAGTCGTAATTTAATGAGAATAAAGTCATACTATTTCAAGAAAAAAAAAAGTCGTAATATTACGAGAATAAAGTCATAACTTTACGAGAAAAAGGCATTTATTCTCGTAATATTATGACTTTATTCTTGAAATCTCAGATCAATTTTGTGGCCCTAATACTCCTTCGTAGAATATTTACTTTGACGTCTACAAAATTGTAACCCAAACAGGAAGAGGTGATAAATCAGCAGCGAGCAAACACAGATGCAATATGAAAATGAAAAGGGTTTCATTTTAACTGTGAGGATATTGTGAGTGAGTACCATCTGTCCTCCTACCTCAGCTTGTACTGCACTCGTCTCCATTTGCTTTTGCTTGAGTGCCATCATCACCTGATCCCTCTCCTGCTGGAACGCCACAGCTTTCTCCTGCATGGACTTCAGCTCATTCAGGAGTTGATTCAGCTCTCCAGACTTACCCTGCAGCACATCACCAGAAAATAGATCATTATTTACTCTTAAATAAATCAAGTGAGAAGTAGGTCGCCCCTGCTGGATATTAGAAAGAATGACAGTTTAAGTCACTTCTCAAACACGGACGTTGCCCGCTGCATTTGATACAGTTTTGCTGTTGTTAAACGCAGCCCCCATTTACGTCAATTCATCAAGACTTTTCTCTGTTTTTTGATTCTCTCTTCACCATCATGCGAGAAAAACAAAGTTTTCTTCACAACACAGGGTGAGTAATTGATACACAAATGGTCATTTTGGTGGTGATGTGTTCCTTTCAAGCAAGGTTCGTTATAAAAAGTGTAATGTGAATATCAAAATGTGTTCCTGTAGTAACAAAACAATCAAATGAAAGAGAAACAAACGTAACAATTTTGAAATCTTAGCTACTAACTGACCTGCTCTTTGTCCTTGAGCATCCTCTCCACAGTTGCCGACTTCTCGCTCACAGCAGTTAGCTCAAACTCCTTCTCTCTCAGCAGGAGAGAAACCTGCATGTTGGTTTCCTGCAGCGCTCTGAACTCAGACTGTTTCTCTCGAGAGCGTGAAGCGACCAGCTCGTTCTCCTCCTTCAGCTTCCTCACGTCCATTTCCAGAATGAGAGCGCGCTCTTTCAGGTTGGTCACGGCCTGCTTCAGCACCTCGTTGTCGTTCTCGCGGTTATGCAGCGCCTCGCTGACGTGACTCAGCTGGTCGCCTTTGGTTTTGATGAGCAGGTCTTTCTCCCTCACAGACCTCTGCAGGGCCTCCAGCCTGTCTCTGACATTCCGAGCCTCCTCGGCCTGACTTCTCTGCTCGGTCTCTGTGGCGGACGCTGAGTTGGAGAGCCGGTGGTTGTTCTCCTGAAGAGTCTTGATTAGATTTTCCTTCTCAGCCAACTGACTTCGCAATCGGGCAATTTCTTCCTGCAGTTTCTCGTTGTTTGCTGCTGGAGACGTCTGGTGGCTTGGAGCATCAGCTGAGAGAGAAGGTCCACTAGACTGAACAGCTACAACTTCAGGAGTCTGTGCTACGCTGTCCAGTTTACCCAGCAGGACGTCCTTGGTGGTGCTGAGCTGGGTGATGGTCTGCTGGACCTGAGCGAGTTCCTGACTCAGATTTCCCAGCCTCCTTTCCTTCAGCTCGTAGCTCTGGATCAGTCCGGTGTAGTCCACCGACAGCTTGGAGCTGCAGTCGCTGTCGGCGTTGACCTGACCCTGCAGTTTGATCAGCTCCTCCTGCAACTGAGCCGACTCGTGCTGCATGTTCTTGACTGTGGTGATCACCTGCTGCTTCCATTCCTCCATCTTCTTCACCTGCTGTTTCAGTGTGTCCCTCTCCTGCAGCAGCTCCTCAAACTGGTTGCTGCTGACGCCTCCGGAGCCGGCGCCGAACTCTCCTCCCGAGGTCTGCAGGACGGTCACCAGCGTTTGGCACTTCTGGGTCAGAGCATCAATCTCTATGTCCTTCTCCCTGATGATGCGGGACAGGTTCTGGATGGTCTCCTTGAACATCTCTTGGCTTCCTGAGGGATCGCTCATGTTGGAGAGGCGTTGGTTCTCCTGTTGAAGCTTCAGCAGGGCCGCCTCCTTCCCCGACATGATATCCATGAGGCGGTGATAGTCGGAGCGAAGCTGGCTGTTCTCTCTGGTCTTCTCGTTGAGCACGGCTAGCACTTGCTCTCTCTCCACGGCGTACGCCTGCAGCTGCTGCTGTAGGAACATGACATCCTGGCTGTGTCCACCACCTCCAACCATGGTCACTCTGGCATGAAGCGCTTGGATCTCCAGATCCTTCTGCAGGATCATCTGGGACAGTTTGCCCACTTCCTCACGAGACACCACCAGCTGATCCAGCTGTCTGGCCAGTGAGAGGTTCTTCTCGTTCAGCTGGCTGATCTCAGTCTCTTTCTCCTTGATGCCTCTCACCAGTCTTTCTATTTCTACCTTAGACAGGTCGTGTTTCTCGTTGCCGTTCTCCTGATTTAGAGTCTGGGTCTTCTCCTCCTGCAGGATGACCTCTCCCTGCACAGGGGGGGAGTCGGCACGGACTCGACTCTCACTGAGCTGATCTACGGTCTGCTGGAGGCAGGATATCTCTTCATCTCTGGCGTGGATGAGTCTGTCATAGTTAAGTGTGGTCTGCTGATTGCGAGCATGAGCCTGCTCGAGCTCAGTCTGCTGAACCTGGAGGGACTGCTGGGACAGAAGGAGAGAGGCCTGCACCTCCTCCATGGTTCTCCTCAGAGTCTGGACCTCCTCTTCCAGACCGTTCCTGGAGGACTTGAGTTGGGTGATCTCTGTCTCCAGCTCTGTGATGATGTCTAAGGTCCTGGGCTCAGCCAGAGGTTGAGGTCTGCTCTGCTGATCCCTGATTCGGTCGATCTCTTCTTTCAAATGACTGTTCTCCTCCTTCATACCCCCCAACTGTTTATCCTTCTCCTCGAGTGCCTGTTTGAGAGCATCCGCTTCCTTTGTCACGACTAACATACTGCTCTCCATCTCCTTCTGCAAATCTGAAGCGTTTTGTTTTAACGTGTCCATGAAGACGTCCTTCTCCTGCAGCAAATCGGTCAGCTGCTTCTGCCCCGCGACCGTGATCGAAAGCATCTCGTTGGTGTCCCTGTGGTCGGACGCCAACTGCTCCACGTCTCTCTTCAGCTGAGCTATCTCCATGTCTTTCTCCTGGTTGAGTTTGATGGCTCGCTCGTGCTCCATCTGCAAAGCGGAGGTGTCCATGGAGCGGGCTCGAGTCAGCTCCTCGATGGTTTGCTGGTACTGTTTTGCCTGTTCTGTTAGCGTCCTCTCAGCTTGTCCCAATTCACCCTCGATCTGAGTTTTCTCCAGCTTCAGAGCTTCGATACGGGTGTCCTTCTCCCGTACCGTCCTCTTCAGAGCAGCCTGGCTTTCCTTCATCTGCTTGGTTACTTCCTCGGCTTTACCCATAGCCTGCTCACTCTCCGCCTTCAACCTCCTGTTCTCCATCTTCAACTCGTAGTCCTTAGACAGCGCCTCCTCCTGAGAGTTCCTCACCTCATCCAATTCTCTCCTGAGGTCTGAAAGCTCCCTCTCCTTCCCAGCCAGCATCTCTTTAGTTGCCCCACTTCCTCTCTCCCCCGCCTGATCCAGCGCTGCTTTGGCAACAGATAATTGCTCCTCTCTCTCCTGAACAGTCTTCTTCATCTCTGTGATTTCTCTTCGTGCCTCCCTGCTCTGCTCCTGTGCATGTCCCAGTTTGTCTTTCAGCTCCTTCACCGTGCGTTCCAGCTCCTGTTTGCCCATATGCAGGTCGTTGAGGGTGAAAGCGCTCTGGCTCGCTTTCTCTTTTTGGGTGTCCAGCTCTTGCTCCAGTGCCCTCTTCTGGTCTTTGGTTGTGTTCAGCTGTGCAGTCAGTCCCGTCAGTTCTGCCTCAGCCTCCTTCAGCTGCCCAGAGAGCTGCTCCTTCACCGAGATCATGTGCTAGAGGCAGAAAAAGCAGAAACAAAGTCAAAAATCAGGAAATTGTCCAAATATTCCTTCCTCCCGTTTTGTTGTGAAAGGTTTCTACATATTTTCCTCTTAACATGTCGTACTTTTCCATGTTCTGGCTTGATTTGAATGTTATAATTTTTGCACTAGCGGCGCTACTAGTTTAACTACACGTCTCAGTAGCATGATGGTAGCGTCACTGTTTTCTGAATCAAATTTGCTTTTCAGGTAGCATCCACACAAGCTACATTTTCCCAAGCGTTTCTGCGCCTTAATCTCTACAATATAAAGAATATATCAGAATACACTATAGATATACCAAACTACTACAACTAAGATACAAGAGACAGATACTATAAAGCTGAGAGGTGATGTGTGAGGTGTTGGGTGTGGTGTAAATAAACTTTATCAATATTATTATATAATAACAAAGGGAGTGGGCCACCGTGGTCAGTCTGACCTGTGTTGCTTCCTGGTTTTGCCGGTCTAGTTCCTCCAGCTCAGACATCAGGGTGTCCCGCTCCTCCTCAGTGTTTCTCAGGGCCTTTTCTCTCCTTTCCAGCTGAGCCTTCAGATCCTCCAGTGACTCAGAGTCAACAAACTCAGACTCATTATTGCTTATTGTCGTTTTTAGTCTTTCTTGCAGATTAAGCTGTGAAAAGAGACAAAAAACAAGAATTACACTTATGTATATAATCCAATAGACCTCATATACTTAGTCTGTGTACTTTTTATCAGTGTTGTAGTCAAGACCACCCAAACACAAAGTATATCAAGACCGAGACGAGACCAAGACTCTGTCCCACACTGCATGACATACTTAATAAAATGTGGAACGTGCAAACTAGAGGCACATCTCAAATTGATCTGAAAGATCCACATTCCCATAAAAACACCCACATCCTCTTCATTCACCTCTTTTATTGCCATATATACTGTATATGTGTATGTATAAGTGTACCATGAGAAATGTCTTAATAAAATAATCAAAAGGCAATGCAGGGGTGGATTTATGTTTGGGAATTTTTCTTTGTTTGCGATATTCCATCAGAGTTCTGACTTTTACCAATAACTTAACACATATACATGTAAATGTATCACCATGTTTTATATTGCTGCTGTATATGTCACATGTGACACATTTACTTTTAATAAAGTGCATATAGTAATCGTACCGATGAAGCTATTGCAGACATTTTGAGCAGCCTGTGGTGAAAATAATCAGACTGCATCAGACAAACAAACCTTTTCTTGTTCTAGGACTTCCTTTTCTTGTCTCAACGTTCCAATAATGGTGTTCAGCTCTAAGATGTCTGCGTGCTCAACTTCTTCCTTTGGTGCTGCCTAATTATAAAGAGAGAGTTACAGAAGTCATTAAACTGGGGGGGGCGGGGGTTAAATCATGAAAATCTACGACTATATATATTCTAAATATTGAACATGTTGTATAGTTAAGGATTTATACTCACACTTACCTCAGACAAGCTTTTCATTTCCTCTATTTCTTTTTCTGCAGCTGGAAAGTAGACGTTTTAATTAATATGCATGTTGATTATGAATGAAAACAACATATGGCTTATAGTAGGGAGATCAGCTTTAGCAAAGTGAGTTTCTTACAGCATTGAGGAGCTTTAATTTAAGCGCATTCAGTAGCATGAATCAGAATAACGACATTATACCTGCAAGGTTTTTTCTCAGTACTTGGATCTCGTGGTCTAGCTGGGCTTTTTGCAAAGACTTCCCCTCCTGCTCTTGTACTCGTGTCTGAAGCTCGGTGACGGAGGCTTGCAGCCGCGTGTAGTTCTGCAGCAGCCCGGTGTTTTCCTCCTGGACCTCGTCCTTCTCCAGCTGCAGAGACTCCTGTCTCGCCTGCGCCTCCTCCAGACTAGCGGTCAGCTCGGCCAGCTGCTTCTCCCGCCGATCTGCCGCTTCCTGCAGGGAGCTTATGGTTTTCTGGAGTTCAGGAAGTTTGGAGGCATCTGACGGGGAAGTGGCTGGACCACCACCTGGAGAGAAGGAGTTCATTTTGTGAGTCGTGTCTGAGTAGAAACACTGAGTTGAAGGGAATTATTTGGCAAAGGTACCTTGCTACAACATTTTGTCTGTTACAGCTGACCTTTGCAGAAATATAAAATTAAATTTCCTGGTATTAAAGCCATGACTTCCTCAGTAACATCTGTGAATTCCTGTCCCCGCCACACGTCATAATAACAAAGACCAAAGTTAGGCTTACCACTCTGAATCTGTTCCTCCAGCTCCTCTATCCTCTCCTCGTACTCTGCCAAGTCCTCTCGATGTCGCCGGGTGATGTCGGCCATCTTTTGCCGCTGGGCGTCCTGCAGAGCGGCCAGTTCGTGCTGGTGTTCATCCACCTCGCGACCCATGTCCTCTCGCAGCTCCTGTTCCAAAGAAGCAATAACATCACGGTTAAAGTCTCAGTGTCACTGCGCTCTGTGCAAGTTGTTGCAAATCTGCATTCACTGAAATGTTGGCCACATGGGGACAGCGAAAACAAACTGTAAACACAACACTGACACTGCAAAGCTCCATAAAGCTAAGAGGAACTTCAGAGTCGGGTAATACGAGCAACCCCTTTCACATACACAAACCATTGTCAATATAAAATATTCATTATAGCAGTTTTTAAGATGTAGATTCTACCATAATATATAATTTATTCTGGCAACAATGAAAAATTCACCTTAATAGTTCTTTGAAGTTTGAGAATATCTCCCTGGTCGCCGTTACCAGCTCCTGCTGCTGATGATGCCTGAAATAAAAAATTATAAATTAGATCCCCCCAGAAACATAAAAAGAAGAAAGTTTAATTTAGTTTTTGTTGATATAAAATATCATGTATGATTGTGCATTACCATGTCTTAGCATTTGTTTTTAAGTTGTTTGTTGTGTGCCACAAAGTTGTAGTTACACAAATGAAGTAAAATGAATGTAAAATGGTTTCTTGTGAATATCGCAATAAAACCAAAGCATTTATCTGAAAGTTATGTTTCCAGGGCATAAAGGTGGCTTAGCTATGACAGAGACAACACTTTAGTTCTGGTATAGTTTGACATTTTGTGAAATACGTTTTTTGCTTCCTTGCAGAGAGTTAAGATAAGAAGATTGATGCCACTTTCATATCTGCTCAGTAAATATGAAGCTACAACCAGGAGACAGTTAGCTTAGCTTAGCATAAAGACTGGAAACAGGGGGAAACAGCTAGCCTGTCTCTGTCCAAAGGTATCACTCTACCAACACCTCTAGTAATTATTAAAGATTATATATGTTTGATTAATTTAATCTGCACAAATCCATATAAAAAATATGTATATTTAATAAATGTGTCAAAACAAAGACAGTTATATTGAAAATATTGAACTATTCCTTTAACTGGATGACCCAGGTTCAGCTCCCTGCTACGTTGTCATCATTACCTGAGACATCCGCCTCCAGTGTGCCACCTCGGCCTCCAGACGCATGACTTCTGTCGACAGCCGGTTGATCTCCTGCTGCGACCAGATGACGTCGCTGAGGTCCATTTCGTCGCCGTGGAAGCCCTGGTGGGACCCCGAGGGTCGAGACATGTAAGAGGAAACAGAAGAGGAGGTAGTGGTGGAGGAAGCGGTGGTGACGGGCAGCATGGCGGGACCGACGGAGGCAGACTGAGCCGACTGCTGCAGTGTCTGGACTTCTTCCTGGAGTCCACTCTGCCGAGCTTTCAGGTGACTGATCTCCACCTGGGAGACACAAACAAACATGAGGACCCTTTTATATCAAACATGAGCTTCACATCCATATTCTGTCTTGATAGGAATTGGCTGGAGCATGACAGAGTACCAAAAGAGATGCTTTAATTATAAATAGAAATGTACGTACATCTTTCTGTTGCAGGAGGCTTCTGTACTCCGCAGACTGTCCTTTAATCTGGATCTCTGATGCCTCCAGCTTCTCCTCCAGCTCTGCGTAGAGCTTTCTTAATCTGTCGTACTGCAACAAAGAGAGAGAGAAGAGAGGAAGTCAATAACATGGAAATGTGCAGGAAATTAACATCTTTCTTGTCCACTTTACAAGAAGGTGGTCAGAGGTCTAGTACGGAGCAGCACCCTGGAGAGATGCTAAAGGGCACTTCAGCCGGATGGATGCTTATTAACACAGTGATCTATCCTGAAGAATGAGGCTGGTGTTATATTATAGTCTTTTACTTCCTGTAAGCTACTGTATTAACAAACATTGCAAAAGGAAATACAAAGGGGCCCATTTAAAATGTTTATCTTGTCAAGTTAGAAAAGGTCTACATATTTCCTATCATCAGTAAATTCCATGAATTGCTTTACTGAACTGTTAATAGTTATTTTTATTATTTTTAAAAATACATTTTTATTTTATTTTTCTTTCTTTATTTTTCCTTTCCTTCTTGGTATCGTCATGTTATGTGTGTGTACATGTATGTATATAAAAAAAAAAGTCAGCACACTGGCAGTTGTTGTTGCCTTTTGGGCTTGAGCTTGCCACGTTGCGATTTGAGCATATTTTTATGCTAAATGCACTACCTGTGAGGGTTTCTGGACAATATTATGTCATTGTTTTGTGTTGTTAATTGATTTACAATAATAAATATATACATATACTTGCAATACATATATATAATCCAAATGTACATAAGTATGAATAAACATTTTGTTAAAAAAAGAAAGAATATGGCTGCATTTCATTTAGGTGTATATCAGTTTCAGGTCCCTGGTGTAGTGCACCAGATCAGGCATGAAAAGAAAAGCATGTAGTTTTACCCCTTGACTCTGAATAAGTGCACAAATAATCTCACCTCAGATTTCTGAGAGGCGAACGCCACCTCAACGTCGGCCAACTTGGAATTGGACACCTGCAATTCTGTGGCAGCATCTGCAGTTACATGGAAAAAATAGCATTGAATATATCACAATATGCACAAGTCATCAATTTACAGTAAAAACAGTAAAAAACAGTAAAAAACAGGCAGCATGAATTAAACAGAAGCATAATCCAGCTACATGTTTTCCTCGTGTACACAGTAAGAGAAACATAGATGATTATTTCTATTCAGGTTTCTGATAACATGAATTTCATCTACCACGGCACAATCAGGAGATACTAACTGGTGACTGTATTTCCTTCTCTATCTTAGTCACTCACACAGATCTGCTTTACCCGGCTCACATGACAAACAAACATGTACGGTCGGCAGAGCAGGCCAACATGTCTGGAGATCGAATCAAGAGTTACGTGATCTTCTTAACACGACCACGAAGCTCGGCCAACACACCGACATACTATTTATTCATTTCTACACAAACTAAACTGACCCTGCAGGCTAATCTGGTTCCAGTTAATATCCTCTCTTTTTTCAAAATGTACTTAAAAAGGTGGATGTGAGAGGCCTGACGTGCAGAGAGCTTCACACAGCTGGCTCAGTGATAAGAATTCATACTTTTGGTTTGTGATTAGAGCTGTGAGTTGGAGGTCAAAGTTCTCTCTGCGTCAGTCCTTTATCACTCGTTGTCTGTTTGTTTCAGACTGATGGTGCTTTTGGGGTTTAACTGGCCTTTTGATATAAGCCTGAGGTTGTGCTTGGGCTTGATATTAGGCCTGCACGATATGAGGAAAATGTGCGATGTCATTGTTCAGTATTGTGAAGACGATATGACTTGCAAAAAAATAAACGAATATTGAAGTGTTCATATTTGCTTTACTTATGTCAGCCTGGTAGTCTTCAGATTAGAATAGAATATTTTAAATATAACAAGGCTAAATGTTGTTTCTAGAGGAACAGTAATGGTAATGTTTACAACAACAAAGTCACTATATGAACTCTATAATATCTCACTGGAAACAACCTCCATAAATAAAATTATTTTTCTTAATCATCGCGTTTCCGGCTGTCTTTTGGGATGTGTTTATCGCGGATGTTCATATCACGATGACAATGAAAATACGATTTATCATTCAGCACTACTTGATATCCTCCCGGATCCATTCATATATGTTCACATTATGAACATGTTTTTATTTTATCATTTATACATTTTATCATATGGATTGTCTATGTTGTAATTTCATTATGTTGTTACTCTGTAGACACGACATCTATTGTATGTCTTTCCAACCAGGGAGAGTGATCCTTCCTCTGTTGCTCTTCATGAGGTTTCTTCCACTTGTTTCCATGTTAAAAGGGAAGTTTTTCCTCATTCAAGAGGGTCATAAAGGACAGAGGCAGTCGTATCCTGTACTGATTTTAAAGCCTCCCTGAGGCAAATGTGTGATTTTTGATATTGGGCTATACAAATAAAATTGACTTGACTGATTTGACTCAATTATTATTGCACTTTGACATCCTAAAAATAGTCATGAGCCTAGACTAATGTCTAGACCTGGTGGTAAAATCAAACCAAGCAAATAAGTGCTATTAAATTCAGAATCAGACATCAACATGTCAAAGGGAATATGACTAGAATTTAATTTGATCATGAATCCTGTAATCTGTGTTACCATCAGGCTGTTAGCTGCTCCACTGGCAATGAATGAGGGGGTGACCGCATCGACTGAGAATGTTTGCTTGACATTTTACACCCAAATAACTTTTACGTTGAACTGTAACTTCAATAGATGTTGCTATGGATGAAAATGTTTGTATATTTCTACGTGCATGCATGAAACATCTTCCCCCATCATCTATCAAAATAAAGACTTCTGATAGTAATAGGGTTGTCCTCGACCAAAGTAAATCTTAGTCGACTAACACTCATATGATTTTGTCGACTAATCAATTAGTTGATTTAATAGACAGATCTGTAAAAACTGAGATTCTCCACGAAGAATCACACAAGCACCACTTTAAATCTTGTGTTTACAAGAGATAAAGTGCTCACATGTTTCTTAGAAATAAGTAATTCAGCATGAAAAGCATAAAAAATGACTAATCAACTAAAGAAATCTTAGTCAAAGACCAAAACAACCTATACGTCAGCTAATCGACTAAAAGAGGGCAGCGCTAGACAGTGGAAAGAGACATGAAATGTGGGGAGAGAGTAGGGAAATGAGATGCAGCAAACATTCTGGCCAGCCGAGAATCAAACCAGGGACTCGCTGCTCAGAGCACT
Source organism: Sebastiscus tertius (assembly GCA_916701665.1). Taxonomy (NCBI): domain Eukaryota; kingdom Metazoa; phylum Chordata; class Actinopteri; order Perciformes; family Sebastidae; genus Sebastiscus; species Sebastiscus tertius. The sequence continues at coordinate 3,946 of CAKAOH010028626.1, read as the reverse complement.
TGCGCCCATATGCTCACTAACCACTCGGCTATTGGATAGCCCATGTGCGGGTTACATTTAAAACTGGAAGAAACATATAATTAACCCACGCTATAGGTAGCTGCACATGCATTAGGATAACAGGAAATAACACTGCTGATCCAAGTAAGAGATCATCAATCTTGTTTTCCAAGTTAATTCTCTGGCGCTATCACGTGATCCTGACAGGAAAAAGTTGGACCATTGTGTGGTGCAATAGACTTGATTTCGGCAGAACTCTCCCCTGTGTTTAACAAAGCAGTATTTATAATCATGTGTGTTCATAGTTCGCTTGAAGCACAGAAGTGGAATTAACTGCAAACATGTGGCCTCTCTATTTACACAATCTGCACCGTACATTTAAAGACTGACACCAAAATGCAGTGCACTGGTGGTATGGAGTATTTAAAGGCACCACACACACTGTAAATGAAACGGTACATGTCACATTGGTAGTCTCAAACTTTCAATAAACTAAGAGTGAAACAGTTTGGATGCCACAACTCAAACAAACATTATTGTCATGCAACTAGTCCAACTCTCATTCAGTGTCAACAGAGCAGCAATAGAAAATGGAGTTCTCAATGCTGCAGTGTTTACATATAATTATCCACTCTTCCACCATGAGACAATCTTTAAAACACCAGACAAACAAAGCAGCAATGTACATAAATCCATTCAGTGCGTCACTATTAATGAAGAAAAATAGGGTATGTGTAACTGTGTGAATGTGATCAGGACATTCCTGAAAAAGAGAGCATTGCTCTCAGTGAATCTCCCCTGAATAAATAAAGGTAAAATTTTTTTAAAAAAATTAGTCTAGAACTGAGAAATGTTATTTAAATGGCCTAAATCTAATTAAAAATGGACACTGATGACTCTAATAGGGGCGGCTGTGGCTCAGAGGCTAGAGCAGGTTGTCCACCAATCGGAAGGTCGACGGTTCAATCCCCGGCTGTTCCGGGTCACATGTCGATGTGTCCTTGAGCAAGACATTTAGCCCTAAATTGCTCCCAAAGGCATAGCCATCAGTGTGTGAATGAGTATTTAGATTAGATTCTGATGGGCAAAGTTGGCACCTTAGCAGCCTCTGCCATCAGTGTGTGAATAGGTGAATGCTGACATGTAGCGTAAACACTTTGAGTTATCGGAAGACTAGAAAAGCGCTGTATAAATGCAAGTCTATTTACCATGTAATCTAACCTGTAGCATACAGTCAACATACTGTATATACACTCAGTAGCTAAATAATTCATGGGGGTATAATGTTAATTTTTTGCTGAAACTGTTTCAGTGTTGATTCAACTTTATGGTCATTTTTGAGGATGTAGTTTGTTGAGCTGTTGATTACATTGTATTATACTGAGAGGTGTTTCTAATATGTAGGCTATACTTATTGATATACAGTAAATGGTATGGACAAAATATTAGAAACAACCCTCAATATAACCACTAACACCTCTCTAAAACTGTTTCAACAAAAACTGAATATTGAATTTAGTGCAGGGCTGGTTTATTGTTGTGTTGTTGAATTATTGACTTATAGATAGTTGTACTGAGTAAACTGGTAACTGAGTGTATGCATTATATTGTTTTTAGCAATGTCTACTTATCATATAATTTAGATTTTTCTTTCTTGTGAGCTGACATTTGCTTTCAATTATGACAGCTGAGTATGTTGCGGTGTTCCTAAAGCAACATCTTTATATTTCAGTGTCTACTATTTGGCAGATACACTGAAATAAATACCAACCAGCCAATAGATACATGTGTCTACTTGTTTTTCGCATCATTTACAGTAAGTTGGCCATACATTTTTGGTAGTTTTCCAGTCACTGGATACCTTTTGATCATATAAGTAACAATTCTTGAAGATATCTTTCAGTTAGAAATCTTTTACTGCTCAAAGTCATGCCTTGTTTTTCTCTGTTGTTGCCTCCCAAGACAGCTGAGATATCTTGTGCAGAATTCTTGTTTATTTTAGGACCTGCTAGTTGGCAAGACTTGGGAACCTAAAGGCATCCTTATTTAAGGTTGCTTCATGGGTTGTTTGTTTTGTTGTGTGTTTTTCTTTTTTTTTACATTTATCATTTGATATGGCAATATATTGTTATTAATTGTTTTGTATTTGTTCGTTTGTTTTATTGACACAACAAACATGAATTACTTCTTTATTGTTTTCTTCCACTTACATGCATGTTCTTTTTAAATATCTATATATTGTAATTTGCTTAATGAATTGTGTGTGTGTATATGTTTTTGTTTTTATTTTGTTATTTTTTTTAAATGTATTATTGAATTGACACTTTGGCAATATTGTTCACCTGACAGTCATGCCAATAAAGTAAAATTTGACTTGACTTGATGTGGCTACCAAATAAAAAACAGGAACTCAAACTCACCACGATATGGGACCTTTAAGATATCTTTCAGTTAATGGCATTTTTTTTGCCAGAAATCTTTTACTGCTCAATGTCATGCCTTGTTTTTCTGAGATATTTCAGCTGAGATATCTTGTGCAGAAATCTTGTTTATTTTAGGACCTGCTAGTTGGCAAGACCCTTATTTAAGGTTATTACACTGGAAATATCAACCAGCTAATGCAGATGTTTACAAAATACATTGGAAAAAGTGTGCTCTCTGCTACAAGCTGTGTAATTCAAAACAACAACTTAAGTGTGATGATGATGTGGCTACCAAATAAAAAAACAGGAAGTCAAACTCACCTCCTACTTCTTCTTGCCCCTCCAGCAGCATGTCCTTGGTGAAGTTGGAGATCTGTCCGGTGAAGGAGGACAGACTCCCTCCGACCTGACCCAGAGACTGACCCAGGCCGGAGCCGATACCTCCCAGCCACGATGACATCTCGAGGAGACCAAACCACAAACCAAACAACAACAAAGCAGGGCCGAAGAGGACTAGAGAGGAGGGAGCTAGCTTAGCTTTAACTCCAGAGGTGAGACAGTAAACTTAATCATCAAGCTGTAACTGTGAACTTCTACACCACAGAGACGTCTTTAACTTCTAAATCCACTCAACTCTTCATGAAACGGAGTCTGTTTTCCGACTGACAGACGCTCATTTAGCAGAGAGACTCCGGCTGATAACAGCTGACCTGGAGGAATGTGTCAGACTAAGCTAAGCTAACCGACAGTTACAGTTCAGTTAAACAGCTATTAACGTTAGATTACAGCCCTTACGCTACTGGAGAGGCTGTGTCGTCTACGGCGGGTGTTTTCAGCAGGCTTTAAAGCCGGTTCTAAACAACACAGAGCTCAGAAAGTGCCACCTCAACTGGTTCTGCTGCAGCCATCAGATCAGCTCAGCTCGGCTGCTGCTGCTGCGATGGCTGCTGTCAGGTTTGACGTGGACACGGAACTACGGAAGCGGTGCATTGTGGGATGCTGGAGGACCAACACATTCAAGGTGCGTTCAAGAACCGTAAGAGAACTACAGTCAGGCGCAGCAGCCGTTAGAGGAGAAATATCGATAATAAATCCCAGATGACAACACTTGTATATTAAATAATAATAATAATAATAATAATAATAATAATAATAATAATAATAATAATAATAATAATAATAATGGTATATCTTCTTTTCATACAATATGATACAGTTGTTTTTGATTGTTTTTGTTGATTTATTATTATATTATATTATATTATTGTTATTTTTATTGATTGTTGTTTAGCTGGAGTTAGTTCCATCCTTTTTAAATTATGATGGTGTAATTTTTCCAAATAAAAAATATTGATAATAAATCCCTATAAATAATACTTGAGATAATGTTTTTTCCCCAATGGCAACACTTGTATATTAAAATATAATAATAATAATAATAAAGGTAATAACAATAGTAATAATCATAATAATATAAAGGAATAATAAGAGTAAGAATAGTGTCATTTTTCTTTTCATACAAC